>JADRCD010149880.1:0-10761 GCA_019843815.1 Montemys delectorum
CTGTCTTGGTATCTCCCGGAGGACTCCCCAGGAAAACCCCAATCCTTCCTTCTTACATACTTTTAAAATGATGTGGCTGTTTTGGGGTGGTTATCAGCATGTGAGCAAAAGTGCCTGCAAAAGCCCGAGGAGTGGAAGCTCCAGCGAGTTGGGAGCTGCCCGTGTGAGCGCTGATGCCCTGCAAGAGCAGTATGTGCTCTTCACAGCTGAGCCATCTCTCCACCCAAAGCAAGTCTTCCTTTAAAAACACCCAAAAATAGATCAGAAATAAATGTCACAGTGGTAATGTTTACCACAGAGCAGTGTGACTTCAGTCTGCCTTTCTTCTCTTCTAATCTTTAGTGCTTTTAAAATATAACAGAAAATATTAATATCTCTTACAGTATAAAGTAGAATATAGAGTTAAATGCAAAAGGAGTCTGTTAGACTTCACAAATGCTTCCTCTTGTCAAGACTGCTGAAATGTGTCTACTTATCCCTATTCTGTAGCAGGACAGGCAAAACACCTATCCAATCTACTTCAAAAGGATTATGGAGAACAGACAGAAGAGGAATAAAAACATTCATAAATATTACTTAAAATTGCAAAAGTATTATCAAATATGCTTATAAAAAAAACTTAAGGTAAAACATTAAGTTACCTGCCAAAATATTCCTCGTAAAAAATTTCATTGATCTATATATGCACATCTATCAGTGCTTGTGTTTTTCAGATGAGCATTATTTATTCTAACCTAGACCTATACATACATAAAACTGAAAACTCACATGTTGTCTTTAAAGCCTACAGTGTCCATTTCAATTTAGCTCCTAAAATTACCCAGCCGGCTTCACTTCTCTGCTGTTCAAATACAAGATGGTTTTATCTTTTCCCACTGTTTTTTAACATGAGCCACAACTGTCTCCCTCAGCCTGCTTGGCCATCCATACATAATATGGGCATCACTGCCTATCATCTGCATCTGCACATCACCCTCCACTGAGTGTCTTGAAGGACTGCCGAACCATCTAAAGCTCTATCATGATACAACAAATACAAGGATGCCACGCATTCCATCATGGATGTAAACAAAATTAGAAAGGATTGGTATAAGAAATATACATAGAAACTGCTGTACATTTCTAGGCTTTATTTTCATATAAAGAACTATCTTCAGGAAATCAAATCCATTCTTTTGACTCCACTCCACATTCATTCTTACCAGTGTCCATCTGCCAGACATACACAGAGCCGTCCGTGCATCCCACCACCAGGTAGTCATCAGAAGGCCTCCACTTGATCACCTGAATAGGGAAGAGGTGGCGAGATGCCAACATGATGCATTTTTTCTCTCTCAAACTTAGGAGTCCCACGGAATGGTCACTGGCTACAGAACAGATGCAATGTTGAACTCTTGCCTAAAAAGAAGAATAAACTTTCATTAGATTTACATTAAAAGTAGAATAAGATAGAACTGTCTCCCAATAACTTAAGTGAAAATTACTTATATGTATACGCCACTGAAAACCAACCACCATATTAGGTTACTTTGAACAATTTCTTCCTTAGATTATAATGAAAAGTTCCTGGTTCAAATAGTTATGCTTTAAAAGTGCTAAATGGAGCCAGCGGTGGCGGCGCACACCTTTAATCCCAGCACTTGGGAGGCAGAGGCAGGCTGATTTGAGTTCAAGGCCAGCCTGGTCTACAGAGTGAGTTCCAGGACAGCCAAGCTACACAGAAAAACTCTGTCTCGGGGGAAAAAAAAAAAAAAAAAAAAAAAAGTGCTAAATGCAGGGCTGGTGAGGTGGCTCAGCAGGTAAGAGCACTGACTGCTCTTCCAAAGGTCCTGAGTTTGGATCCCAGCAACCACATCTTGGCTCACAACCATCCATAATGAGATCTTATGCCCTCTTCTGGGGTGTCTGAAGACAGCTACAGTGTACTTACATATAATAAATAAATAAATCTTTTTTTAAAAGTGCTAAATGCAAAGATTAAAAACTGGAAAAATATCATTGACATTTGAAAAGAACCTCCCTAAAACAATTGCTACATCTGTGAAGCCAAAACTGGATGGCGCAGGTCAGGGTAGGTGGGGTGATCTGCTCTTACGTGTCTGTTCTCTTTCCGTAACATGAACTTATTCTTCTTTGTTTCCAGAGAGAGCTTTCTGTGGTTTTTTTTTTCTGCTCATGCCCCATTTAGGAATATGCTTCTCCTTCCACTTTTGTCCCAACAGAAATCCCTCAGAGTACCACAGACACAGTTGAGAGCCACAGCTATCACACGTTCTCTGCAGATGGGCCCCCTTGCTCCCTTTGTGGTGTCTGTCCATGATGACAGAAGGTTCAGCACTCAACTAACCACATGACAGACACTTAAACATTCCTCAGAGTGTCCCCTGCTCATCAGTAATGTCTATCCTTCAATTTCCCTTTAAAACAATATCATTTCTGGCTGACAGGAGCCTGATATAGCTGTCTCCGGAGAGGCTCTGACAGTACCCGACTAATACAGAAGTAGAGGCTCACAGCCATCCATTGGACTGAGTACAGGGTCCCCAATGAAGGAGCTAGAGAAAGGACCCAAGGAACTGAAGGGTTTGCAGCCCCTTAGGAAGAACAACAATATGAACTAACTAGTACCCTCAGAGCTCTCAGGGACTAAAACTCCAATCAAAGAGTACACATGCGGAGGACTCATGGCTCCAGCAGCATGTGTATAGCAGAGGATGGCCAAGTCGGTCATCAATGGGAGGAGAGGACCTTGGCCCTGTGAAGGTTGTAGGCCCCAGTGTAGGGGAATGCCAGGGCCAGTAAGCAGGAGAGGGTAGGGTGGTGAGCAGGGGGAGGGGAGAGGGAACAGGGGATTGTTTTAGTTTTTGGGTTTTGTTTTTGTTTTTGTTTTTGTTTTTGTTTTATGAGACAGGGTTTCTCTGTGTAGCTCTGGCTGTCCTCGAACTCACTCTGTAGACCAGGCTGGCCTCAAACTCAGAAATCCGCCTGCCTCTGCCTCCCAAGAGCTGGGATTAAAGGCATGAGACACCACCGCCCAGCAGTTTTTGGGGTTTTTTTTTTTGTTTCTCATTTTATTTTCTTTTTCTTTTTTCTTTTGAAGGGGAACCTGGGAAAGGAGATATTGTAAATAAAGAAAGCATCTAATAATAAAAAAAATATCATTTATGAATAAGCAAAGAAATGATTTTCACTAGCAAGAGAGAGCTGAATCTACACTACAGCAAATTAAAAGACTTCGAGTTTCTATAGGACAATTTGTAAGCAATTTAAAATGTAACCTTATGAAAACAAACATCTGAATTTACTGTGACTATGCTTAAGAGATAAGGCCCAGAATGCTGTACAGCTTTTGTTTCGTTTTATTTTGTTTTGCTTTTGAGCCAAGACTCCTGGCATAGCCCAGGCTGTCCTCAGACTTAGGATATGCCTACCTCAACCAACCAAGGACTAGGATTACAAATATGACCCATCCTCAGTTCTAATCTGAACCACAGAATATCTTAGAACCTTTACAATGCTGGTGTGAATATGACTGTTTTACAAAGATGCAGACCATCATTCATCTCTAAACTTGTTTGATCTTTATCTTCTACTTAAAGTCCTCTGGGGAAAATGCTGTGCTTGGGCCCTTTTCTGTTGTGAATGCTCCTAGCTCAAGACTGAGTTTTCCCTTTATAACAGTGTAGCATCCTGAGTATATGAGTGTGGCTCTCACTGATCCTACCTACATCTCCTATTCTCTCTTCATCATGAGCTAGCTATATTTTTATTCTGGTGAATGTTTATAATTGAAAGTAATCTTAAAATTAAGAAAACTAAGTGCAGAGATATACTACAAACTTTGCTTAAAGCATTACACAGAATTGTCTTAGACATTTATTAAGCTTGTTTACGAATATTCAATGCCTTTTTTCCTTGCAAAAGATAACAACAACAGAAAATAAACAGATTTCTGACACGTACAAATTAGTTTTACGATTACCAAATAAAAATAAACTGACAAACTAAAAAGCTAATTCAAATTTAGCCACGACAGACTAAAACTGGGAAATACACACGTGTAAATTTACATATCCTGAGGCTCTTAGTTTGAATTATTTTACAAAATATACTCTAAATCTATCAGTGGCACAAGACATATATTGCTAACTCCAGATGAAAGACAGTTTAATAAAGTGCAAACCTCGAATGTTTATGAATTACCATTAGCACTAACTTTGAATTTGTCAAATAATTCACTAATTTTATAAAAGAGAGAGAGAGAGAGAGAGAGAGAGAGGGGGAAATGAATGCTGTATCACATGATGATGACTATTTCTTATTTTGCATCTGGTATTTCAATTTTTTTTTTTTGAAAAGATGGTTTTATATATTTCTGCCACATGAAGCAGAGCTCCGCATCTCCAATCATGACTAACTAAAAAGAATTATTCCT
The DNA here is from genome assembly GCA_019843815.1 of Montemys delectorum. Classification (NCBI taxonomy): domain Eukaryota; kingdom Metazoa; phylum Chordata; class Mammalia; order Rodentia; family Muridae; genus Montemys; species Montemys delectorum. The sequence continues at coordinate 4,436 of JADRCD010149880.1, forward strand.
GGACATCACTGCTCTCACTCTGATCACATGCTTCCATCAAGCTTGCCCAGCCCTAGCACTCAAACCTTCTCCACTACTTGTGGTTTCACTGCTCCAACTCATGAGCTCCCTAAAGTCTCCGAGAAAAAGAACTAGTCTGTAAATTCCCAGCTGCACATAAGGATCGAAATGTGGGTCCCCGTTACCCACACTAAAAGCCAAGCACGGGGTAGGACTTGTAAGACAAGTCTTGGGGAAGAAGGGACAGGCTAATCCTAGCACCCAGTCTAGCCAGTCAGCAAGCTCCAGACCCCAGGGAGAAAAACGTCTCTTCAAAAATAAGATGAAGAACAACTGAGCAAGACATCCACCATCAACGTCTGGCAAACATATACCACCAGCACCTAGGCACACACACGTGAACACGTGAACCACACACCCACACAGAGCCAATAGCTCTTTGGTTGGACAGGGTTTCACTGAGGCTGGTAATGCCAGTTTGGGCTGAACAAGTCAATGGCAATGGACTTTGTGATGGTTTGCATGAGAAAGCCCCCCATAGGCTCCCGTGTTTGAATGCTTGGTCCTCAGTTGGTGGGACTGTTAGGGAAGGGTTAGAAGGTGTGTCCTTATTGGAGGACATGCAGCACTGGAGGGGGCTTGGAAGTTTCAGAGCTTCACACCATTCTCGGTGCTTTGTGCTTATGAGCTTTCAGCCTGTTATGTGAGCCGCCTCATGCCTAATGTTATGCCTACAGTAGAAATCACTCAGTATAGTTAAACCTCATTAAGTCTGATTCCACTAATTAATTGACTTGATGGCTACCTTTGAAGTCTGTACAAATAATCAACAATATGAACAAAGCAAATGCCTAGCCTATTTAATATAGAAGGAAAAAAGCCATTTGAGCACTTCTTTGGTATTAATTTTCATTCAATGAGCAGAATTATGATAAATAATTCTTAGCTATCTATTAAATGAAAGCACTTAAAATATTTGCTAAAATACAATTAACATGTTTTTATCTCTTCTCAAAATTATTAAAGATGTACTTCCTAAAAGTATTTAACATCTCATATTTCTTCTTGACTTAGATCCAACTTTCCTTATGAATAACACTAGCCATCTACTTTGTTATAATGACTAATTCTATAACCTATTAACATTTCATTCTTTTTTCTACTTCAACATGGAAACATCAACTGATTTAGCAATAGTATTATAGTAAGATAATTAGTAAAACACTCTGATAACATAATTAAAATGATTATACAAGCCAAGCACAGTGACTCATACCTGTGGTCCCAGAACTTGAGGGGCAGAGCCAAGAGGAATAAGAAGAGTTCAAGACAAAACTAGGCTACATAGAAAGTTCTAGGCTGACACAGGCTACAGACACACTCACAGAGACACATACACCAAGGTTATCAACGAAAAACTGTAGCACATTTTCCCTAAAACTTATTGGGGAAGCATTCATACCCCAAATTCTTTCTAATAACTCACACATTAAAATATTGAGGTGTGTATGTATTATAACTTATGTGTGCCTCTGTGTAAAAATGGTACAACCATTCCTGACTTTAAGTTGTACTACAGAGATGTATAATAAAAACAGCATGAAACTGGCATAAAAACTGGCAGGTTGATCAACAGAATCAAACTGAAGACCCAGACATAAATTTTCACACCTATGGATATTTGTTTTGTTTTGTTTTGTTTTGTTTTGTTTTTATAAAGAAGCCGAATATACACACTGGGAGAAAGATAGCTTCTTCAAAAAACTGTAATGATCAAACTAGACAGCTACATATAGAAGAATCCAAATAGACCCATACATATCAGTCTGCACAGAACACAGCACAGAGTGGATCAAAGACTGCAACATAAACACTGAATCTGAGAAGAAAAACTGAGATATACCCTTGAACTCATTGGCACAAGAAGACTTTCTAAACAGAACACCATTTGCACAGCACTAAGAGCAATTAATAAATGGGACCTCATAAAACTGAAAAACCTGTGCACAGCAAAGGACACACATTTAAACAAAGCAACAGAAAGGGAAAAGATTTTTACCAAATACATATTCAATAAAGAGCTAGTATCTAAAATGTATAAAGAATTTTAAAAAACTGGATATCAAGTAAACAAATGACCCAATTAAAAATGGAGTGCTGGTTTAAACAGAGAATTCAGAAGAGGAAACTCAAATGGTTGAGAAAAAACTAAAGAAATATCCAATATCCTTAGCCATCAGGGAAATCCAAATCAAACTACTTTGGGATTTCATTTTACACCCTTCAGATGGCTACAATCAATGAAACAAATGACAGCTCATGCTGCTGAGGATGTGGGGTATGGACATCCACTGCTGGTGGGAGTGCAAACTCATACAGTAGCTATGGAAATCAGTGTGGTGGTTCTTCAGGAAGATGGAAATCATAAGTGTGCGTGCGTGCGTGCGTGCGTGCGTGCGTGCGTGCGTGCGTGTGTGTGTGTGTGTGTGTGTGTGTGTGTGTAAAAGCAATCTAAAGAAATTGACAAATGATAAGGGAGACAGGGCCAAAACTGGACACTGGCACCCAGTAAGGCTTCCAATGTTTTCAGATTGGGTTCCATCTAAGTTTGTTGTTGGCCAAAGGGGTCCCATGGAATCCCCCACACAACTCAGGCTATCTCCAAGGTTGCTCTCCACAAACCGACAGCAAGACCCCATTGCTGAAGATGACACAGACACAACTCATTAAACATGGATATGATAAGTTGAACTGGTGCTTACATAAAGACTTATCCCTCATTCTAGAGTTTTCGGTTCAGGAAGATACCCTGCATGATACCAAAGGACAAACATAAACACCAAGTAAGTCGCGAACTCTCTCATCTTCAATGCTGTCCTGCCTGAAAGCATGCATGTGCAACGGCGGCACTAAGCCTGTGGAAGTGACCAAAGGCCCAGTCTATGAGATAGAAGCCATACCCAACACTGTTTTGGTAGCCAAGAACCTTAGACCAGATAGGCCAAGGACCTAGGATAAAATACTGCAAAAAGAGAAAAGGAGAAAAGAGGGTAGCAATAAAATGGCTCCTAATGGCATTCTGCTATGCTCATAGATTAGTACATTGCTCACCAGCATCAGAGAAGCTGCCCCCTGCCGCAGATGGGAACAAATACAGACCTACAGCAAGACAGGATGCAGAAAACTCAGCCCTTAATTGTAATGTCTCCATCGCCTCCTTCCCCTTTGGGGCTCAGGGAATCCCCCCAAGAGGAGGCAGAAGGAGTTTAAGAGCCCAAGGGGATGGAGGACACCACAAAGACAAGGCCCTCTGAATCAAGAGTGCCACACACATGAAGCTAGCTCCCACTGAAAAGCATTTAGTTTCCTCCATGGGAGTTTGATTGAGGAAACAAATCTCTTAAAGGTAGGCTATATTCCCAGCAGCGGATGGGAATGAACAACGGGAAATGAACTCAATGGCAGCTTTGGAGGTTCCTTGTCTCATAATCTCATGTCAGGGCTCTTTCTGGTTCATTTTGTTTTATTTTTAATTTTATCTTATATTTTATTTTTTTGTTCTCTCTTTATTCCCTTCAGATCTTTTGTATGCACATTATGGCTTCCAATTTAGTGTTGCTATGGGATTCCTGAGTGTGCAAATGAGTAGGTCTGCTTCTTATGCATTCTCTTGGGCTCTTTTCCTTCTGTTTGTTTGTTTTGTCCTACTCAGATACGTTAGTGTTGTTTTATCTTATTATATTTTATTTTATTATTATCCCATTAAGCCCATTTGTTTTCTTTTTTAGTGACTCATTTATTTATCTTTTATTTTATGTTCACTAGCATGTTGCCTGAGGATATATCTGGACAGTTCTGAGCTGCCATGTGGTTGCTGAGATGGAACCTGGATCCTTTGAAGAGCACGAGTTAAGCAACTCAACCACTGAGCCATCTCTCCAGCCTGTGTATTTATTTTCTCTTTTTAATCTCTTTTTAAAGTTTTTTTCTCCATTAATTAATCACTTTCCATCCGATTGTAGTCCCCATCTCCTCCCATTCTCCCCCTTGGACAGCTCCTCACCCCATCCCCTCTCCTCCTCTGAGAAGGGAGACGTCGACCCTGGGCAATGAGAAACAAGGGGTGAATCCAGATATGAGGGGAAGCAAGGAAGAAGTAGGAGTTGTAATTAGGATATTTTATGTGAAAAAAGTATTTTCAATAAAAGGAAAAAGATAAACATTTAAAAAATAAATAATATCAATATTTTCTCTGCCAAATTGTGATAGCTATACTAGGAACTATACAATCCAAGTCAAGTCAAGAGGATCATGAGTTCTATGCTAATCACAGCTACATAGTGGGATGTTATAGCAAAATAAAACAAAAACAAACTCTTGAGATATGGCTCAGTGATAGAACTTGTAGAACATGCATGCAGCCTTGAGTTTAATGCTAGCACTGAAGTTTTCTGTTTATTTTTTCTTTCCTTTTCTTTTTTAAATTTATTTATTTTATATATGTGAATATGCTATCTTCAGACAGGCCAGAAGAGGACATCAGATCCCATTACAGATGGTTGTAAGGGAATTGTAAGGGATGGTTGCTGGGAATTGAACTCAGGATCTCTGGAAAAGCAGTCAGTATTCTTACCACTAAGCCATCTCTCCAGTACCAAGTTTTGGTTTTTTACACAGTATAATCTACAAATCCCTCAAATAAATATTTTACCTAGATGCATACTTGTAAAAAGGCCTCTTTGTAGCAATATATACCATACAATTTTTTGAAATTAGTGATGGTATCACTGCTCATTCAAATAAATGTAAAGAAACTTTCATTTGCTAAGACTTAAAAGAACCAATAAATAAAAGTTCCTATATTTCTTCAAGTACCCCAATTGTGAACCCCACAATTTCAACTTCTGCAGCCACTGCCCTCAGCTGACCTCAAGTCATCAATATCATAGGAAGTGTTTTGCTGCTATAGAGAGTCGATGCAGATCAGACAAAGCAGCTTATCACTGACATCATCTCATAGGCCAAAATTCCTCACAATATTAATCTTGTGTTAAAAGCAATATATGGTTATGACCTCAAATAACTAAGTTAAAAGTTAAAACTAATAATAAGCAACAGTATATTTAGCCAAATAAAAATTATTTTTTATGAATAAAAATTATTTTTATGAAAAAAATAAGACAAATGGAATAAGGACAAGTGGAAAAATATTAGACCAAAACATCAAAACTGATATTTGGTTGTCAAAGAAATCTAATCCTGATATTTAAAAAGGTTCGTTGAATTTGCCAGTAAATAATCCTCCCATTATATTAAGTGCTGAAGAGCAAAATCCTACAAGCTATCTTGGTGTCTGAAAATCAAAACATACCACCTAGGTCATCCAGTCTGACCTTACACATTTTAAAGCATTCCCAGAAACCCCTCGTGTAACGTGTTCCTAAGCATGAATTACAGAAATTCCAGGCAGCCAGTGTAGCCCATCCACTAGCTCCCTGGGGAGATGATCCCACTTTCCAATAGCTTCTAATGCAACTAATATTCATTTCTACTTTCGAGTTTTCCTAGTTTGTTTCCTAAACAACGATACTCCTTTGTTGGCATTGTTTGAAAAGCAGTCTTGTATTTGTCCCTGTAATTTTCTATGTGCATAGTCGTCCTGTAAACCTGTGAGTGCTCAACTGTCCCTCCCTTCAGCACGCCCATCATTAGACAAGCTCTGAGCAACCAGCTTCCCTTGCTCATGAATCAATCCCACTTGTCTCGTAACCATTACTTCTTGTACTTCCCAGAACTCTCTCTTTGGAACATAAATGTGCCTTTAAGATGTCATTTATCATTCTAAATATTCTATCTAAAAGGAGAAAGAGCCTATGAAATTAAATATTCATTTCATTTCCATACTTAGACAAAACTACAAAAAAACAGAATTTTTTTAATATCAGAAATAAAACTTTTATTTAAAAAAAGAAGGAGCCGGCTCGCTAGCCACCCACAGGAATATTACTTCCAAGGCTGTTGTTACACCCTCCTTTACCCACTATACACAACAGATAATTAGACCCTCCTTCTTTTTCAGAAGCATCACATGAATATGAATCTTTCACACAAGATTAAGAGGATTCCAGAGAAAGACTTGTTTAAAAATAACGTAGTGATTATGTTATTAGAAATGATAATCATTCTTATCTCATCCTACAGTTAGAGAAAAAAGTTTCACATTTGTTTTTAATCCAATCACTGCCTTTATTCATGCATTATTGAACTTTTTAGCAGGGAGGGGATTCCAAGCTTCAAAAATGTGAAGCTACAACAAAATAAAAAAA
>JADRCD010149885.1:0-19932 GCA_019843815.1 Montemys delectorum
AGCTTTCAGTTTTGTGTTAGGATTCCTGTTGCAGGGGCATGTGTCTCTGTCTCTGTGTCTCTGTGTGGTTTTTCAAGCTTTCTCTTTGTTTCTTTTTCTTCTGTTTGTTTTGTCCCTGTTCTGACTTGTTTGTTTTAGTCTTATTTTATTTCATTATAATTCCTTAAATGCCTGCTACCCTGCCCCCTAAGGAGAGATAGAAAGGGTATGGATCCAAATGGGAGGGGAGATGGGTAGGAACTGGGAGGGGATGGAGGAGGGGAACCATAATTAGAATGTATGGTTTGAAAAAATATTTTTTCAATAAAAGAAAAAAAAGAGGTAGTAGAAATTTTAATTTTTTTAGACTGTGTGTAGATGGTGTGTGTGTGTGTGTGTGTGTATGTGTGTATGTGTGTATGTGTGTGTGTGATAGAACACATGTGGAGGTCAGGAGACAATTTGCAATAGTGGGTCTCAGGGAATGAACCCAGGTGATCAGGTTTGAAGGCAAGTACCTGAAAATTTAATTTTGAGCATAAAAAAAATCTTCAGACTGTGTACACAAGCCTATAATTAGCAGTTAATTATTCAGATTGAAACCTAGCCAGAGACAAATAGACAATCCATTTATTTTTCTATGTTCTAATGGATTAATGTTTTTAATTAAATTAGCCAAATTCTGGCAAATTTTCCATCAAGAAAAACAGAGTCCAAGAAAACAGGTAGCCAGTTTTTATACTGAAATACAACTCATATTAATGCCAATATGTTCAATGTCAAAATCAACTATATAAATGTATAAAAACAATGAAATATATTTTGGAAGACAACAGCCAACCTAAAATATTATTCACTTTTTAAAAATAGAGCATTCCTATATTTAAAAATCAAGAAATAATTTATAGTACAGTGGATAACTCAAGAGAAATTGCTATGGTGTAGATTCTGACAGTCCCCAAAGACTCCCCTGTTAAAGGCTTTGTGGCTTAACACTACTGAGAGGTGGTAGAGCCTTAAAGAGCTAGGCCCACAGCTGCTGGGTAGCTACCTTGGAAGATAAGATGCAAGCATGAACCTGGGTTTGAATCCTCAGCATCCACACACAAAGCTGAGTGTGGAGAGCAGAGACAAGTGGACCCTAGTCGGCTAGTCTAGCTGAAAGCGAGCTTCAGCTTCAGTGAGAGACCTAGTGTCAAGGGAATAAGGCAAAGAATGCTAAAGCAGGATACAGTGTCCACCTCTGGCCTCTACCTGTGTGCATATGTACATGTAACACCCCCCCACACCCCCACACACACACATACACCACACACACACACCACACACACACACACACACACACACACACACACGCACACACACACACACACACACAAGAGGTGAGGCTTAATGGAGGATTTGAGCATTGAGGGTCTGCCTTCAAGAGATATTGGAATGCTGTCTCTCTCATTTCTTCCTCTGCTTCTTGGCTTCCCAGCATATAGTTTCACCATGTCACAACCCCAAAAGCAGCAAGGCCAACAAGCCAGGTACCAAAAACCCCAAACCAGGAGCCAAATAAGTCTTTGTGTGTTTTTCAAGTTGACTATCATTAGACTATCATTAGTTGTTATATATAATATAGAGAGATATTAGCAAAATATCATTACTGTATTTTGCCATAGTAATAAAAAAAATCTAACACAAAATTCTGCTTTAGCTTGGTAAACCATTTTCATTGTCTTTGCTATCTTAAGTAATATAATCAAATAAACTCCTACTTCTGTATGGTGACACATATCAAATCAAAGCAATAAGCATTTGCATACTTTAGAAATTATCTGTTTACCTCATTACGAAGTGATGGGTGACTTGCTAATATTTCCTACATTCTTATTGGCTATCTTTGGAATGATAGTGTTAGTTAAATGGTATTTGTCCTTGTAGAACATGAACTACTCCATCCTTTAGCACTATCAATTCCCAGTGAGAACTAACTCCTTTGATGGTACTAAATAAATAATAAGAATAAAGTTATAACATTCGATATCTGATTCAGCACTAGCTTAATGAGTTTTAAGGTAATGTTAAGTGCTTTGAAATCTTGAGAGAGTAGAAAAAGCAATACACTCTACCACCTACTTTAAGAATAATATTATTCTACTAGATATTAATATTATAATTGTAATTCTCATTTCAGTATTTGCACTTTAATTCTCTTGCTTTTCTTATCTGTATTTGATGAGTGATCAAGGATTTCGGGAAATACAAAATTAAGAATTTTAGGGGATGCAGAAAGAGTGTGGGAGTGTTGGTTTTTGTTTTTTTTTCTGTCACTAGTATTCAGTTCTGGCTGGCTGAATTATGCTGAATTAAAAAATAGTAGATGAATAAGGCCTACACTAAGTATCGAAAATAAGCTTACCATCATGTGACTAGGTTTCTTGCTCAAACTCTTTTCACAGCCTATGGATTGTGGACCTGCCTGAGCCTCAGCCTTCTTATTTCTCAGATGAGACCATCTCTAACTGCAGTTTTCCCTGAACAATGAAAGCACAGTAGACTGAATGGAGAAATATTTGTGCTGAAAGATGTACAATCAGGATTTCTTATGTTTCAATTAGGAGTGTTACCTTAAAAACCTATGAAACCCAAATCTACCATAATGTATCTCATACATCTACTAGTCCAAATTCCCTAGAAAAGAAAACCATCACCTTTAAATATCAGTTAACCTTGGCTAATGAGACTGAGTCACAGTGCTTTTGAAAGTATTGCTTGATCTAAGTTCACACATAATGAGAAAATTTTTTTGATTTTTTTTAAATAAATGACTGTAAGAAACTGTAAGTTGTGCCTAGATTCTGAAACGCCAAGATGTACAGAAAGACAATCTTGAGACAGGCTTCAGCAGTGACTTAGTCCAGCAGCTGATCTCCTTCCCACCGTCATTAAGAATGCATTTTACAAAATTCAAGTTGGAGATTGTATTCAAATCCATTCTGCTGTCCTTCTCAGTGGGTCCTGATCCCCTGAGATAATAAAAACCTTGAGGACTATTTCTTGCATACTTTGAAACTACACAAAGCTTAGCCTCCCCTGGGGCAGGAACACACTTCCTCTTTGCTGAGCCTGATATGTAATTTATCATACTTTCTCTTACCAGCCTGCCAAAAAAGCTTAGACCCAACGTTGAAACTCCATCACAGCAGCCATGAGGGTAATTACAGTGAGCATATTTTCCTCATTCCTCTTTCTACATCCTGCTTTTCTATTTTATTAACCTTGTTGCTAAGTCATTTTTTATACCTCATTGCAAATTCTTCTAGAAAGAGGTGAAATACAAAGAAATACAACTGTGAAATGAACAGAGCCTATAAAAAATTACAGCCTATTTCTGAAGAATAGCATCTTTCACATTGACACAGGATATTAACATCAGACATGAACTTATTTGGAAGTGAACAGCATGATATCAGCAAAATTTAGACAAGTAGTAATTTGTTTATTAGATGCTTCATCAAGTGTCTCAATGCATTTTGCTCTATTAATCTCTTAGGAAAATTTGAGGCCTCTCTGAACACTTGGCATACTCAATTATATTAAATATTTTGTAAAAATACATGCTAATAATTTTTAGGTGAGCACCCATCTTCCAAGTGGAACTGAAATTATTTAGAAGCAGACCCTCTCTGTTACTTCAGAGAATGTTGACTGCTACAACAAACCAAAAAAAAAAATGTGTGGAGACTCAACACAAGTAAGGATGAGTTGTAGTTGTCTTGAGTTTGAAGGAATTGATCCTAATTAGCAGGCACATCTCCAGGAATGTTCCAGGTACCCTGGCTCTTCCATAACCTACTTTCCCCACCCCAGGTCCTGTAGCTCCCGGAAAGGAAAACTAAAGCACTGGCTAAAAGCTCTAGCTTATCCCACTTGCACCCCATTATGGGAGCCTAAGAAGTGGCCTCCTCCCAATACAAAGCCAGAGCTGGGTGAGAAGGTCAGGAAGTCAGCAGTTGAGGAAGTAGCTCATGACTAGATGACTAGAGGGGCACTTTCCAGCCAAGCCTCCACATAAGTCAGGAAAGGCACGCCTTTTCTAATACCTTGCTTTCCTAGCTACAAGCAAGTTCATGCCTCCCATCAACTCCAATCTGTCATCTTCTCAAGACAAACACTGAGTGATCATTTGACAGCTTAAATTATTCCACGTCAGAGAAGGGTGCTGGTAGTAATTAAAACAACAAAAGCCAGCAAAGAATTGAATCAAGATCACAAGCTGACATTCCCCTGCCAGATAACTCAGATATCTCATCCCCAGCTCACTCTCATTTGTTCATAAGAGAAGACATTCTGCTTCATATGTTTCAAAACATGTATACTAGTGCAAAACATGTATACTAGTGCAAAACATGTATACTAGTGCAAAACATGTATACTAGTGCAAAACATGTATACTAAAATATGCTTATGCCACTAAAGGTCTTTATTCTTAAAGTTTGTTTTACTTATTTTTATGCCTTGTTTTGCTCATGAGCATGTCAGTGTAAACATGTGTGTGCCTGATACCCATGGAGGCCAGAGGAGGGTGTTTGATACCCTGGAACCAGAGTTACAAACAGTTGTGAGCTGCTACACCAGTGTTGGGAACTAAATTCAGCTTGTCTGGAAGAGCAATCAGTCTGCAGCAGTCAAAGTGTGTAACCTGCACACTAGAGGCAGCTCAGCGGTCCCATGAAAGACCTTCCTTCTGATCTTCCTGAATTTACTTCCTCAGCAGTAAATTCAGAAGACAGAAAATTGCCCATTTCAAGTCACAAATCCTCATATTTATTCATAAAATGATCTAGATGCTGGGTTCCAGGTCTACTTCAACCAATAGATTGCTTTAGCTTTAGACAATTCTGATGGCCCCTGTGACACTGAGATTCTTGATAAAGAAAAAAATGAAGGGCTGGGGACTATAGCTCAGTTGGTAGAGTGCCTGCTTAGCATGCACACATGCAAGCCTAGTACTCAGGAGGTGGATGGAAGAGGTTCAGAAGTTCAAGGTCACAACAAGTATAAGACCAGCCTGAAGTATTATAGGGTTGGCTCAGTATTTGAAAGCATTTGTTACTCTTGCAGAAGACCTAGGTTCAGTTCTCAGCATTCACATGGTAGCTCACAACTATCTATAACTTCAGTTCCAAAAGATTTCTTCTGACCTCCGCAGGCACCAGGCACTTAAATGGTACACTTACATACATACAGGAGGCAAAAACACTAATATGAAATATTAAAATAAATAAATCTTAAATTTTTTAAAAGAAGTCAGAATGATTGCACCACATGGTTACTGATATTAGAGTAAGTTACAGTGGGGAAACTCAGTAATTGAACTAGCAAAATAAAGTGAATTAAAACTCAACATACTTTGAATTTAATGAATTATATTCTGGCATCAACAATATACCAGGTTACTGCAATAAACACCACCATTGATAGAATTTTGAGCAAGTAATGAGTTGTTAAATGCAAATGAGGGAGATCCTTTTCATGTATCAGACATCATGCAACCAAATGCCTCATTTACTGCTGTAGAATAAGGAATGGGTTTGAATGGGCCTTATCTTTTTAGAACCATGACATTGCATTTAATCAAGCCAACAATACTTCACATTGGACTTCATAAGCTGATTATCTGAAAGGAGAGCATACTGGCATAAGTCAAATGCCAGTGACAAAGTAAACATTAGCTCTCACCCCCGATCATCCTCTGGCCAGTCTAAATGCCATTTATTAACCAGCTGATGGTTTAGCTAACTGAATCACATACCCCAGTGGAGCTTTTCTTTGAGGGACACCAGGAAGCTGCTACAGAAAGAACCCCCTAGCAGCACTGCCCCTGACAATTTGGCATTTCCAGTCACTTCTCTAGCATCTCCCAGAGGTTCACCAGAGTGCAGTATTCACTGTGTCTTTCCTGTGATCAGTTCCCCAAAGGACCTACCCAACATCATACTTGCAAGTTGTCAACTGAAGAGCAAACGATCTGGGCTTGGCTGAAGCTCATCCCCACACCTTACTGGATAAGTTCAGTGTCGTTCCCAAAGTGATCAGGCAACGAGAAGAAGGGAGAAGCCAATGTGGCCCAGATAGATTCGGGGCTCCTCAGAATGCTCTGTAAGGCAAATCACAAGTGATCAGGCTCTTCAGAGACCTAAGAGACAAAGAAAGACACAGACAGGAAGCTATGCACAGACCGAAGAAACAACCCAGGATCGGACCATAGAACATTCAGAACACAAACCCAAGAGCTTGGACTTTATCACACACGGGTGGTTGAGAGTCTCTGGAGGATTTTTAAGCATTAGAGGAACACAATAATAACTATTTCATTTTGCTAAGATTTTATTCAGCAATATTGTAGAAGGTAGATAAATTATAGGCCTTATGGGGAGCAGCGGTCGGTCAGTAGAGAAGTAGAGAGTTGTGGGTATTATTATAATCTCAGCACACCACACACTAAAAGTCTCCAACTCCCTAAATAAATACTCTATCCCACATGTCAACCTTTGATAAGGTCCACAATGTCACGAGTTCTTACAAAGATTAGCTTCCTCTAGGGACCACCACCTTCCAGTCATACATGTCCTCTAGAACTTTTAGATAACATGTAGCTGTGTTGTTGTTGTTGTTGTTGTTGTTGTTGTTGTTGTTGTTTTCATCACATGTATGTGAATCTACAATAAAGGCAATGATATTGTGAACGTTGCAGGAATGAGTAGTATTCAAAAGGAAGTCCTGTAAATGTTTCCATGGAACTTCTGGAAGAGCCTAAGGTGGCACTCAGCATGCTGTTGTCTTTGTTGTACACAAGTAAGTGAAGGGCAAAACCTTTACCAAGAGAACAAATGTGTATACTAACCAGACTAAGCACTCTAAGAGCCAAGAGAGCTTTCTGGAATACATGAAAGAGATGATCAGAAAAAGTCAAGTCAAAGAGAAAGGTAACAGGGCTCAGCTGACACTCCAGCCTGCTCTGCAAGCCAGCCAAGCACAGGCTGAAGGGTCTAATCTGCTGGAGCCTGGTCCCTAGGGATTCCTGGCTCTATAGGCATAGTAACAACAACAACAACAACAACAACAAGAGACAAAAAAGGTACAACAGCAGTGATAGATAAAGAGATAAGAAGAAAAAGAGAATCTTAGGAAGCATATATACCTGTACACCAGGGCTCAGCTAGCGGGTTTAACTTGAATTGTTTTAAATCACATGCTCAGGGTTTGGTGAGATTCCCCAGCCTTTTGACTGAGCACTTTCAATTACACATTACCTGAAAGAGTCTACTGCCAGACAAGCCTGATGCTACAGATGAGTTTTTCTCTAGGGTAGATATAAGACACTGTGCTTTCTTTTTCTAATCTGTCACAGACTAACATGTTTGTCAAATACAATAACAATAACTTAATGGGAATGCATGAAAAAGCTAAAAATATTAAATATAGGACCTCTTTCTAATTCATTCAACCAACAACCCCATCAAATTGCTATTCATGTTTATACACATTTCTTTCCAGCTACTATTGTAGACCAGAAGTAATTTGAAACTGGCACAAATCTGCAGCCCATACTGTAAACAGCACTGGTCCACATGGACAAAGCAAGGAGCATAGGGATGCAGGAAAAACTAATAACCTTTAGGGCATCCTCAACTCCAGCTCTTATGTTTAAAAAGAGACTCCTCAATGACAGTTCTAAGAGCAGCATCTGAAAGCAGTCAGTCGAAAAGCACAGCTTTGTATCAGGAAACAATTTTTTTTAAACAAGTCACTGTTTTTATTAGATTTGGGTCATTGGAGTATTTTCCTCCTACATCACATTGCTTTCAGCAACCACTAAGACCAATGTTTAAACATGTTAGCACTGATGAGCAGTGCCAGAAAAATATAATCAAACAAAGCGACTAAATTAATAATTTATAGACTAACAACTATGTGAAAATATAAGGCATGGGGAATTAAATTAGAAAAAAGCCTTAATCCAAATTAGAGTGTGTCTCAATTAAATTACATTCCCCAACAGTGTTGTAAGTTTAGTTAAAGCCGGTAGCACCATGGTGACCTTACCGTCACGAATGGTAACTTGACTTGGAGCATATGTGGTATATTTGAAGCACTGTACAAACACTTACATACATTTCCCTTAAGCTTACTTAAATGGTAGAAAGACTTCAGGTTTCTCTTTTCAATGTAAGATAATGGGTATTTATTTAACATTTGTTAGGCTTTAGAAACTTAATCTTTAAAAAAAATTAAAGATTTATTTTGCTTTCAGGAAGAGAGAGAGAGAGAGAGAGAGAGAGAGAGAGAGAGAGAGAGAGAGAGAAGAGAGAGAGAGAGAATGAGTGTGTGTGTGTACAGGTGCCCATGAAGAGAGCATCACACCCCCAGGAGCGGAAGTTACAGGCAGTGATGAGCCTCCCAACATGGCTGTTAGAACTGAACTCCAGTCTTCTGTAGAGGCAGTCAACACTCTTAAGTGCTGAGCTGTATCTCCAAGCACAACTTTCTATCTTTTACTAAATCCTCTAACAATCCCACAAATGATCATTATATTCTCCCAATTGGAAACATTGAGGTTCAGAGGGGATACGTACAAACTGTCCTGGACCATCAGCTTCAGTCCAGCTTCTGAAAAGTCTCTCTCTTCTCTGTCTCCATCATCTCCATTTCCTCCTTCTCCTCTGTCTGTCTCCTTCCTCTCCTCCCTGTCCTCTCTCTCCCTCTCCACCTTTTCCCTTTCCCTCTCTCTTTCCTCTCCCCCTTTCCCTTTTCCTCTTCCCCTCCACCCCAACCTCTCTCCTCTGTGGGAACAAGATTGATGTTTTTGAGATGATACCTGTGTCAAGCCCTGGGTAACCTGGAATTCCACGCGTAAGTCAGGCTGGCTTGAGTGACTCTTCTTTTACTCCTGCCTCCCGGATGCTGGGATTGCTGTATCTATCACCACACACAGGTAGTCCTCTTTAATTGTGACATCCACATAACTGCATCAGAACCAGGACACGAGCTTTGCTTTAGTGACGCTGAAGACCTTACTTGGGGTTTTTGTAAGCTTTTTCTGTTCCGAGATCCATGCTTCAGGTACCGTCACTCTGTGCAGGTCTTCCGTGTGGACTGTTGTAGACTTCTTCATTGTTACTCAAGGCTGCAGCTTGGAGGAGAAACACCTCACAGAAGCTGTGCCATCCTTGTGCACCATATGTAGATGTTTCTGATTATGGTAATGTTCACCTTGATTATGTGATTAAATATTGTCTGCCAGGTTTCTCCACTTGAAAGTCACTATTTTTTCCTTCATAATGGCATTTCTTCTTAATAAATATTTGAGGGAAGATGTATCAAGGATGTTCTACTAGCGTTTTGACTTTGACCTAGCAGCTTATTAATTTCTGAATTTATGTTGCCAACTTCAGGTTCACTGTCTGTCTGTTGCAAGAGAGTGGAATATACTATCAGAGATGCTAGATACTGGAGAGAAGGAAGGACAGTTCTTGGGTCACTCAGGAAAGAAAGATCAAAAGACAGAATAACTCCATGGGGGAGGGGGAATACACAGCCCCATCAAAGCTTGAAAAGAGATTCTGGACTGTGCCTCACCCTACCATGCAATAGATCCTTTTTTGCTTTCAGTGTTTAGTCCCACTTACCTTCAAGTTTGGGTGAGGCGTGTATCCCTCCAGCTAAATGTGATCCTGCTACTCAGTTCTCAGCCATGGCAGGTAAGCAATAGATGCTGTGTGAATTTCCTTTGAGAAGTTTCTGAATGCCCCTCCACCCACATCCTTGCCTTTGATCATGACCTTAGAACAAAGCTTTTCAATCACATTTGTAACCTTGTACATTCCAGTCCTTTTCTGCCCCCAATGCTGACATTGGCCAAATGGTATTTTAATCACATAAAGCTCTACTGGGTCATAAGGAACGATGACTATTCAAGCATTTAAAATGAATCTGTCTTGGCTTGTATTCTATTGCTGGGATACAAGACCATGACCAACAGTAACTTGGGGGAGACAGCAGTTTATTTCAGCTTACAGTTTTTACTTTAGCCTGAACGGAAGTCAGAACAAGAATTCAAGGCAGGATGTGGAGCAGAGATCATGGAAGAACATTGCATACTGGCTTGCTCCTAAGACTCATATTCAGTCACCTTTCTCAGACCTCCCAGGACTATCTGACCTGGGACTGGCACCATCTTCAGTGGGCTAGGCCCTTCTACATTAATCATTAATCAACAAAATGGCCCACAAGCTTGCCTACAGGAGACATTTCTGATGGACACATTTTCTCAGTTGAGGTTCTTCTTCCCATACAACTTATGTCAAGTTGAGAAAAATGGAGCAAGTAGGCTAAAAACCATTAGTATATTATTGTATGTACCTTTGATTGATACATCACCTAAGAGAACCTAGCAAAGAGTTCTAACAACATGGTCTCAAGGGAGTGATGGTAAAAACAACAACAACAACACAACAACAAACCAGGCTTTTGAGGGACCTACAGTTAGTGCAATGTGCTGTAAAGATGCTGTGGCTCACTATTGTTGACAAATCAACCCAATTATAACTTACTGTCTATAACTGAAGGAAATCTTGTATTTCTGTTAGAGGTGTCCTACCCAAGTTCATATACACCCTGAAGTCACAGGCCCTAGATTAAGAACCTGTGTCCCATGGGATATCAGAGTAACATGGCAGAATGTAGGACCTTAAATGACTCAAAATAGAACCACCTGCCTTAGACTCACACCTGCTCCCCCTGGAATGATACCTTGAGAAGAGAGAATTGCTGAAATGTTTAAACCACTCCATGCAGCTCCTATTCTGCACACATCTCATAGTTGTCATAGCTGAGCCTTCTAACACAGTCAGTATCAACATTTGGCCCAGGGTCCATGATAACCCTGGAACTTATTGAGGACTTCAAAAAATCTTAACATAAATAATATGTATCATGCTTAACACATTAGAAACTAAGGTTCAAAGAAGTTTAATTCATTACAAATAACAATTATTGAACCATTACATGTTAAGGTAAATAACTTTTCCAAGACCAAAAAAAAAAAAAAAAGCTATTAAAAAGAAAGAATGGACATTGTTTTTTCATTTGGGGAAATCTCTTTAATGTCTGATTTAACAGAAGACAGCTGGGGTTATCATCACTGTTTCTGAACTCAGCATGTGTTACTATGTTGTTTGGGTTCCAGTCTATGAAGAACATGTAGGTTTACACAGATAAACTGGGTGTCTTTGTGAGTGTATTAGTCAGGGTTATGTAGAATTGCAGAACTTTTGGGTAGTCTCTATATAGTAAGGGAATTTGTTGATGGCTTACAGTCTGTAGTCCAACTCCCAACAACAGTCAGCAGCAGCTGTGAATGGAAGTCCAAGGATCTAGCAGTTGCTCAGTCCCACAAGGCAAGCAGGCAAAGAAGAAAGAGTAAATCTTCTTTCTTCCAATGTCCTTATGTAGGTCTCCAGCAGAAGGTGTGGCCCAGATCAAGTTGACAACCAGGAATAGCCACTACAATCCACCCCTTGTCAACTTGACACAAATAATATCTCATGTCAACATGAAACAATAACAAGGTCATGAAAATGCCTAACATGATATAACTATTTCTCGTACAACCGCAAACACATTTGTAAATTTACAATGGGGCAATGTCCCTTGAGAACATTCTTTTAGTGTCTCAACTTAAATATCAATTGATGTTAAAGAAACTGGAAGAAAGACAAATGTATTCTTAGCAAAATAAGACAGAAGTATTCATATTACTTTATAATCCTCATTTCTGGAATTGATTACGTGGCCTTAGCTGGTATTTATAACTACCTTCCCCTACTACCCATTCTGTATTTCCTTCCCCCTCGGCAAGTACCTCAGCAGGTCTTGGCTCTTTTCCTGGAGGATTGACCCATACCTTCATTCCTGATGGGTCTGCGTCCTTTGTCATCCTGCTTGGATTAGGCTGTTGTAATTTCCCATTGACTTTAATCACAGAACATGGAAGTACTAAGAGACACACTAAGGGATCTCCTGCACTCCAGACATAATCCTGTTTACCTCCATTGTGAAGAGGCAATCCAATTTCTCCATGGTAATCTGGATCTATCACTCCTCCTAACACTGTTATTCCCTTCTTAGCCTGTTGGTTTAAGGGCGTTAGGAGCCCAAAATGACCAGGGGCAAGTCTGAGCTTCCAGTGGAATGTTTGTTGTGGCTCCTGGTAGGAGCACTCCCCACTCTGGAACCAAAACTTCTAGACCAGCAGAACCTAGAGTTGTGGGGACAGGAAGCAAACATTTTCCTAGAGGGTCACTAGGAGTGATAGTTAGTGGAACTATTCCCTTTTCCACCCCTTGATTCTTGGACCCATGGATCCTGGCTATGGGGGAAACTGTACCATATATCGGACACTGATTCAAAGCATATACTGCCTTTGGAAGAACTCTGCCCTAGCCCTCCATGCTGTTGTCACCTAATTGGCACTGTCTTCAAAAGGCCATTCCATATTCTATCAGACCAGCTGCTTCAAGATGATGAGTAAGACCGGTGAATTCCATGATCTTGGGCCCACTGTTATACTTCTCTGGCTGTGAAATTAGTTCCTTGGTCAGAAGCAGTACTGTGTGGAATACCATGACCATGATGATAGATAAGGCATTCTGTGAGTCCTCGGATGGTGGTTTTGGCAGAAGCATTTCATGCAGGAAAGGCAAATCCATAACCAGAATAAGTGTCTACTCCAGTAAGAACAAAACGTTGTCCTTTCCATGGAGGAAGTGGTCTAATGTAGTCAACCTGCCAACAGGTTGCTGGCTGGTCACCTCAAAGAAAGGTGCCATATCTGGTGCTCTGTGTTGGTTTCTGCTGTTGGCAGATCTGGCATTCAGCAGCAGCTGTAGCCAGGTCAGCATTGGTAAGTGGAAGTCTGTATTGCTGAGCCCAAGCATGACCTCCATCTCAGCCACCATGGCCATTTTGTTCATGTGCCCATTGAGTAATGATGGATGGCTGAGGGAAGATGCTGACTGTCCATAGAACAGGTCATCCTATGCACTCGATTATTGAACTCCTCCTCAGCTGAAGTCACCTTTTGGTGAGATTCATATGGGACACAAATATCTTCACATCCTTTTCCCATTTGGAGAGATCTATATACATACTTCTTCCCCAGATATCTTTCTCACCAATTTTCCAATCATGATCTTTCCAGGTCTCTGACCATCCAGCCAATCCAGGACGCAGGATTCTGACCAACTTTGGTTCCTGGGTGATCTTGTCCTCCTTTATCTCTACTTCTCAGAATTGAGAAACATGTATCTTAGGATGTCTGGAATTGGACTATAATCCGACAAAATAAAACCAGGAGCAACTAGGGTTGGACAAGGGAGTTCGAGCATGTCCTTTTCCAGTGAAGGGGTTTCTGGTGCAGTCTGGAGGACTGCAGGTTTACAAAGGGGGAAGGGAGGAGAGCCTTAAGAAAATATTGATTATGCTTGAATTCTTGTTTCTCAATGGGCAGGGGACTTCAACTAGACTGTGAGCTTCCTTTCCTGTCCCACAATTTCCCGTCTTCGTGTTCTGCTCACCCCATATTAGTTTGCTCTCTGTTGCAATGATAAACACTGTAACTAAAGCAAGTTGAGGAAGAAAGGGTTCATTTAAGCTTATACTTCCAGCTCATAATCCATCACTGTGGGAAATTAGGGCGGAATCTCAAGGCATGGACAGAAGCAGGAACCAGGAGAAAAGCTGCCTACTGGCTGGCTAGGTTTCCTAGACAGCCAGGCCCACCTGGTTAGTAATCACTGTGGATGTGTATATATGTGTGAGTGAATGTGTGTAGAGAGGCTAGATGTGTATACACAGGTAGCTATACATGTGTGTAGGTATGGATGTATACCTATGTGAATATAGATATAGAGACCTCAAGGACGCCTCAATGTGCTCCACCGTGTCTGCCCATGAGTCAGTGAACAATTGTACATCTGGCCACTTCTTCTTCCAAACAAACTGTAGTGCCATGTGTACTGCCGGAAGTTCTGCCCATTGTGAAGATTTTCCTTCACCTGTATCTTTCAGAGTTGTCCTGGAGAGGGGTTGTAATACTGCAGTTGTTCACTTCTGTGTGGTCCCTGAATAAGGTGCAGAGCCATCAGTAAACCAGGTTCTAGTCTTTTCTTCTTCAGTCAGCTGATCATTAGGGAACACCCCATGAAGCTATAGGCGCATGCTTGGCAGCAGATGGCATTGTAATAGCAGTAGAAATCATAGGCATTTGAGTAACTTCTTCATGTAACTTGCTTGTGCCTTCAGGACCTGCTCTGGATGGATCACGAACCACTTCCATTTGGTAATAAACTGCTGCTATGTATGTCCTACTTTATGATAGAGGGTCTGATAGCACCCAGCTCATGATGGGTAGTTCAGGTCACATAGTACCTTGTTGTCCTATTGTCAAACGTTCAGTTTCCACTAAGGCCCAATAGCAGGTCAAGAGCTGTTTTTTTGTTTCCTTTGTTTTTTCAAGACAGGGTTTCTCTGTGTAGCCTTGGCTGTCCTGGAACTCACTCTGTAGACCAGGCTGGCCTCAAACTCAGAAATCCACCTGTCTCTGCCTCCCAAGTGCTGGGATTAAAGGCGTTCGACACCACTGCCCGGCAAGAGCTGTTTTTTCAAAGGTAGAATAGTTGACTGCAGATGATAGTAGAGCTTTGCTCCAAAATCCCAAAGGTCTCGTCTGTGATTCATCTACAGGGGCCTGCCAGAGGCTTCAAACAGCATCTCTATCTGCCACCTACACCTCAGGTACCATCAGGTCTACTGGATCATAGGGTCCAAGTGGTAGAGTAGCCTACACAGCAGGCTGGACCAGTTGAAGAGCCTTCTCCTGTTCCAGGCCCCACACAAAGCTAGCAGCTTTCCGAGTCACTTGGTAAACGTGCCTGAGTAGCACAACCAAGTGAGGAATGTGCTGCCTCCAGAATCCAAATAGACCCACTAAATGTTGTGCTTCTTTCTTGGTGGTGGGAGAGGCCCAGTGCAATAACTTATCTTTTTCACCTTAGAAGGAATCCTCTCTGCATGCCCCACACCACTGTACTCCTAAGAATTTCACTGAGGTAGATGGTCCTTGAATTTTGATTGGATTTATTTCCCATCCTCTGGTACGCATATATGCTATTGAGTCAAAGTGGTTACTACTTCCTGCTCACTTGTCCAATCAGCATAATGTCATCAATATAGTGCACCAATGTGATACTTTGTGGAAGAGACAAATGATCAAGATCCCTTCTAACTAAGTTATGACACAGGGCAGGAGAGTTAATATATCCTTGAGGCAGAACTGTAAAGGTATACTGCTGGCCTTGCCAACTGAAAGCAATTGCTTCTGGTGGTCCTTATGGACAGGTACTGAGAAGAAGGCATTTGCCAGATCAATGGCTGCATACCAGGTACCAGGAGATGTGTTGATTTGCTCAAGTAACGAAACTACATCTGGTATAGTAGCTGCAATTGGAGTTACTACCTGATTTAGTTTTCAATAGTCAACTGTCATTCTCCATGATCCATCTGTCTTCTGCACTGGCCAGATAGGAGAGTTAAAGGGAGATGTGGTGGGAACCACCACCCCTGCATCTTTCAAGTCCTTGATAGTGGCAGTAATTTCTGCAATTCCTCCAGGAATATGATACTGTTTTGTGTTCTTTGGCAGAGGCAACTCTAAAGGCTTTCATTTAGCCTTTGCAACCATAATGGCCCTCACTCCACACATCAGGGAACCAGTGTGAGAATTCTGCCAATTTCTGAGTGTATCTATCCCAATTATACATTCTGGAACTGGGGACATGACCACAGGATGCATTCAGGGACCTACTGGACCTACCGTGAGTCAGACATCAGTCAAAACTCCAGTAATCACCTGTCCTCCATAAGCCCCTACTTTAACTGGGGGGCCACAATGTTTCTTGGGATCTCCTGAGATCAGTATCAATTCAGAACCAGTATCCAATAGACCCTGGAAAATCTGATTGTTTCCTTTCCCCCAGTGTACAGTTACCCCTGTAAAAGGCCGTAGGTCCCTCTGAGGAAGAACTGGAGAAAGGCTAACAACAAAACTTTTAGGTGTCTTAACAAGATCCTTCCTCAGCGGAACCTGGCCACCCCTTCATTCAAGGGGTTCTGGCTCTGCAAACTGGCTCAAGTCTGGAAATTGATTCACTGGCTGAGACTGCCTTTTGCCACAATCCAATGTAGCCTTTTTTTCCATTTGTTTGAAAAATTTTCTGCTTATACAGATCAAACAGATATGCAATAGGCTTCCTATCTATTTCATGCCTGGAAACACCATGATTGGTTAGCCAGTACTAAAGGTCTAAACGAGTCATGCCATTATAAATTTCACCTCTTCTGTGTGACCATTACAGAGTATGTCTTTATAAACATTATTTTGTCTACACTGTCCATTCTAATAACTATGATCACCTTGTCTCTGGCGATTCAATGCTGCTACCTGACCCTTGTTACCTCAGGGCCCAATTAAACCCATTGCATTTAATTCATCTAATTGAGCAGCAGCATCTCCAACCCTAAGGTCTGGTGCAAGGAAAAGGGCAAGAACAAAACTCTTCAAATGTGCTGGTGCCCCTCCCACCAGTTTGCATCTTATAGGACTGGTGAGGGCATATCTTCTGGACCTTCCCATTGTGGAGGATTAGGTTTTACACGACATATCCACTCCAGCATTGCAATTTCCCTAAGCCTTAAAATCCCTTCATCAACACTAAGCCAAGGGATATCAGGCATCTCTAACTCCTTTTCAGTTGGCCATCTTTTGATAAACACTTCAGCCAACCATTCAAACAAACTTCTGACATTTTTTTAACTGTGCAAGCTTCCATGTTAAACCTAGAATCTCCACTCAAGGGCCCATGTCAATAAACTCACCCCTGCTCTAGTTTTATGTTCCTTCCACCATTATCCAATACCCTTAAAATCCATTTCCATACATATTCCCCAGACTTCTGCTTGAATGAATTAGTAAACTCATTAAGCTCCGTAGTAGTGTAGTGCGTTTCCTCATGGACTACACTTTCTCTAGGAGCCTGTTTTGCCTTGAATCTGGTTACAGGTCTAGAAGAAACTATTGGTGGGCCTTGAGAAACATCAGTATTGTCTTGTCTGGCGTTTTCTTCAGTGAAAGTCACTGCTGGCTTATCAGACTCTGGAGGAATAATTTCCTCAGGGGGAGAAGGCATTACTTCAAGGGGTGGGGCTAAAGGTACTACTACCTCAGGTGGGACAAACCCTTGAGAATCTGAAGATTCAGATTCTCCCCATCCCAAGTTATAGGATCCCATTCTTTGCCAACTAATGCCCTTACTTTAACCGCTGACACCCTCTGAGGTTGAGACTTGAATTTTCCCTGTAATTCAGCCAACTTTATAAGGTGAGCTTCAGTTTGATTTTCTGCAACTTGAGCTCTATGCCTGCTGGAGAGAAGATTCTCTTCAAGGACACACTTGGCAACTTTTAGATTGCTTACTTGTGTCTGGAGCCATGCGATTTTATCACACAACTCCTTTTCCTTCATCATTTTTTTCCTGAGATACTAAGAGCAACGGGACAGCAAAATAATTTTCGGGTTTTTTTCCGCCATCTTGTAGAAAGTTTTGTACACAGACTCATCTAATTCATCAAAATAATCAAAGGCATTAGCTTCTTTAAGCTTGAAATATAGTTTCAACCATGTGTCATCAATATTCTCTGAGCTCCCAGGAGGGAGAGAATCTGGAGAGGTTTCAGTAGTTGAAGGTACTGGTGAATTATTAAACCAACTTCAGATTTTTAAAAGATCCACCCTTATACTTCTGCTCCTCTAGAACCACTCCCGGTACCAGCTTCTGTATTAGTCAGGGTTCTCTAAGATCACAGAACTTTTGGGTAGTCTTTATATAGTAAGGGAATTTATTGATGACTTACAATCTGTAGTCCAACTTCCAACAACGGTCAGCAGCAACTGTGAATGGAAGTCCAAGGATCTAGCAGTTGCTCAGTCCCACAAGGCAAGCAGGCGAAAAAGAGAGAATAAATCTTCCTTCTTCCAATGTCCTTGTGTAGGTCTCCAGAGGAACGTGTAGCTCAGATCAAGTTGACAACCAGGAGTAGCCACTGCAGTTAGAGTTTTACTGCTGTGAACAGACACCACGACCAAGGCAATTCTTACAAGGACAACATTTAATTGAGGCTGGCTTACAGGTTCAGAGGTTCAGTCCATTATCATCAAGGCAGGAACATGGCAGCATCCTGGCAGGCATGGCGCAGGAGGAGCTGAGAATTCTACATCTTCATCTGAAGGCTGCTAGCAGAATACTGACTTCCAGGCAGCTAGGGTGAGGATCTTAAAGCCCGTAGCCACAGTGACACACCTACTCCAACAAGGCCATATCTTCTAAAAGTACCACTCCCAGGGCTGAGCGTATACAAACCATCACACTGGAGAAAGAGTATCTTAATAGCCCTTTTAGGCCATGATAGATATACTTCTTGATGATACACTTAAACTTGGTAATTAGTAGTTTCTTTAAAGTCATAATGTAGAACTTGAAAACACATCAATAAACTTAATACATACTGATGTTAAATAGCCATTGTTTTCTCTTGCACTGTGACTGGATCTTTTATTATGAACAATTTTGTAAGCTCATGAAAAGGTCATTTTGAAAACAGTAGTTCACTGAGTTCTTCAGAACTCCCCAATGTTAGTACTTTGAGTAACTTCATCATCAATCTCATTTGTACAAGTTTCTCATGTAAGGAATCTGCCAGGCTCATGGTGGTAGATACAAAATCTTCCAAACTTACGATGTTCACTTGAAAGCTCAACTGTTATCACTGGCAACAACTACTGTCAGTTGTTTTCCTTGAAGAGACAGAAAATATCTGCCAAATCCTGTAGCCTGTTTTCAGTCTTTCTTTAAAATAAGAATGGTTTTCCATAAAAAAGTAGCTAATTCAGCTTCCACCTCAGTTACACTGTGATTTTTATAAGAGCAGTTGTCACACTCGACCAAGCAGCAGGAAGACATGATGTGAACTGGTTTGTCACCAAGCATTAACTGTAATCAAAGGTTGAGATGTAATTAATGATTTCTCCTGTTGAGCCGGAATGGCCAAGAGCACACACCGCTTGCTCTTCAGAGGACCTGACTAAGTTCATTTCCCAGCACCCATGTAAGGCTGCTCACAGATGTCTGTAATTTCAGCTCCAGCAGATCCATTCCCCTGTTTGGCCTCCATGAGCACCTGTACTCACATGTGCAGACACATATAAACACATAATTGACAATAAAATAAGCCTGGGCACTGGGGAGGCACAAGCAGGTAGATGTCTGTGAGTTCAAGGCCAGTCTGGATTATAGAAGGAATCCCAGGCCAGCCATAAGCAGTGAGATTATGTCTCAAAAAATAAAATAGGGGCTGAAGAGATGCGTTAGATATTAAGAACTGCTCTTGCAAGGATCCAGGTCCAATTCCCAGCACTTACATGACAGTTCATAACATTCTATAATTCGAGTTCTAGGCTTTCTTCTGGCCTCCTCAGGCACTGCACACACGTGGTACACATATACACATGCAGGCAAAAGACATATACATTAAATGAATAAACAAATAAATAAAACTAATCTTTTTAAAAATAATAATAATTTCTATTGTTTATGAAAGGCATTCATAAGTGAAACAAACTTTTGCTTCTCTGTGCATGTCTGGACATGGAGAACATGATACACAGATACCACTCTCAGCTTCACTGTCCTTTATTACGTGTATACTAACTTTGCAAAGAGAGAGGTTTCACTGTGACAGCTCCAAACCTTCCTATAGTGCACCTTGGTTGTATTCAGCTCTCCTATC
>JADRCD010149892.1:0-12226 GCA_019843815.1 Montemys delectorum
GGGGGGGGGGGGGGGTTGTTAATAGTATTTGAGCTGGGTATGGTACACACCTTTAATCACCTGAGAGGCAATCCACCTCACACAAGAGGGAGTGGGGAGTAATTGAACTATTTCTTGAATAGACTATAGACTGCATGACCTAGCAACACTGAGAACACTTCTCACAAACCACCCATTTGTTGTACCTAAGTAGCTGGTAACCAGATCCTTCCACTCACTCATTGATTAACTACCTTAACTTCTAAAGCGTCAAACAGCAGCCTTCCAAGGATAAGCAAAGCAAACACTCCCTCCTCCACACCTAATTTAAATGTAAAGATAAAAGGCACAAGCAGGGAAACAATTGACTCCTGCAGCAAGGCACTTAAAAGAACCCTAGCTTTGGGAGGTCAGGGGAAGACTACTAAAAAATAGAGCTCAGCTAAGCCTGAGGAACACAGGAGGACTGAGGCAAAACAAGAGAATCACTAGTTTAGGCCCTGCATGGGGGTAGGGTGGAGGATGGGAATTATATTACTAGAAAGAGGTAGAAGGCGGGGAAATCATAGGACCAAAATGAAAAATGAGAACTTAACAAAAGCTGAAAGAAAAAAAAATTAAGGAAATGCGATCAATTCGATATAGATGGAGCAACAAACACCCAATCTTAAAACCCAGACGTCAGAAAAAGAGTTCAATTAAATTTTAATCCCACAGCTTCGTTAGAGTCAAAGAACGAAAGGCAGTTTCGAAACAAGGTTAAATAAGTGTTTGCTAAGCTGACAAAATACGATTCCAGGAAGCACAGACGATGCGCTCTGGGGTGAAATAAGGAAGGAGAAGCAATGGTACCCCAAATCGAGAGAAGCACGATACACCATGGAGAGTTAATACTCAAATAATTAGAAGACCAAAGGGGCTTACATCTTGGGCGATAACCAAGCACAACCGGAATGTGAAGCTTGGTAGTTTGGGCTGGGCACAAGTTTGCCATGAGAATTAGTCCCAGTGGTGCCTTGGTGGACGCCAAGAAATTAATGCCTCTCAAAACTCAGCTGCGCCCTGGGTGGATTGCACTTCGTCCCTCCGCTTCAGTCAGGATTGATTGTGCAGGCTCCACGACAGGCTCTGGGCTCCGGGCTGCGGACACTCAGGTTCCCAGGGAGGAGTTACAGGCCTGGTCTGTATGTGCTGGTGGGTAGAAGTTAAGTTTAAACTACCATGCAAAAAGCATTCTGATTTCTCTGTAGAAATGACGAGCTCTTAAGAGAATAATCAGTGTAGCCGGGCGGTAATAGTGCATGCCTTTAATCCCAGCACTCTGGAGGCGAGGCAGGTGGACCTCTGAGATCGAGGCCAGCCTGGTCTACAGAGGGAGTCCCACGACTGCCAGAGCTACACAGAGAAACCCTGTCTCGAAAAACAAAAAAATAATCAGTGCGTGCCCATCCCATATTTTCAGAAAGAAAAAATAATAATAACGGAACGAAGAAGCTTAACATCTGTCCACGCCAGTATTCAAGAATGGGTCACTCTGAGTCCAACTCTCCCCACGTTGGCTTTGTCTCCCCGGCCACACTGACATTCTCAATAGCAAGTGGGCTATTTTTGCACTCTTTTTGGTCCGTCTCTCGAAGTGCCTCTTACAGAGCTGGTTAGGTCCAAAAATAAAAAAACCGACTTCCTGACTGACCTCGAGTCACTGAAGTTGCCTAAGCTGAGAATTCCCTTTTGCATACTCAACTACTGACAAGAAGCGGAACCTGTGTCTTCCACTCAACACTTTGCTTTCCTCCCACATCCACTGAGTTTCTCTCCAGGTTCCATCGGGAGGACAGAATAAGGCACATCTCCAACGCGGCAGGAAACGCCCGCCCGCCCGCCGCATGCGCCCCTCGCGCCTCTGCGGAAAGCTACTCGCTTACCTACGTTCCTCTGCCGCGCCACCGCCGCCGCCGCCGCCGCCGCAGCCGCCGGTGAAACCCGCGAAGCCAGACGTCCGCTCGCCCCAAAGGCACTTCCGGCGCGCGCGATGACGTCGCCCGGCGCGCCAGCCTCCGGCCCCGGGCGGCCCGGGTTTAAGGGATACGGAAGAAGCGCTGAGCCGCGCTGCGGTCGCGGGCGCCCGCGCAGTTGCGCGCCGCGGAAGGCAGCTGGAGGTGAAGCCGCCGCGGGCTCACATCCTCCCTGCTCGGCCACTGCGCCGAAGGTAAGCTCCCACGGCGCTGGGGCCAGGAGACTCCCGCGGACCCGGCCTCGGCCTCGGCCTCGGCCTCGGCTCCGGCCCCAGGAACGTCCGGCCTGCGTTAGCATTTCTCCGAGTGAGAAACTTGAAATGCGACCAGCAGGTTTTGGCTATCTGAGGCTTTTTGAATAATCCTCCCAGTCGGCCAGCGGGGAGCCCTCCGGGTTACTGTGTCCATTGTCATTCAAACAGCAGCTACCAGGTACTTGACACTTGCTGCCGACACCTGTGCTTTTTAAGATCAAAATTTTAGACTCCGTTGGGTCCAATATAATTTTCGCCGATGAGTTGCAGAGTTGTAAACAGTGATATTGATTTTTAAGCACATTGATAAGTAAATAGGTTAATGTCCCATTCAAAGTACGTAATTCATGTTAAAAAAAAAAGTGTGTCATTTCGTGATTTGGTTGTGCACAAAATTAAAAATCTAAAGTACTTTATCAAAATATGAAACTACCCAAGCTTAACAAAACTGACTATGTCGTCGTGGCCTATATCTGTAATCCATATATTACAGACGTAGATACAGGGGTTTGAGGAGGGGTTTTTTGTTTTGTTTTTTATTTTGTTTTTGTTTTTTGAAACAGGGTTTCTTTGTATAGCCCTGGCAGTCTTGGAACTCACTCTGTAGACCAGGCTGGCCTCGAACTCAGAAATCCACCTGCCTCTGTCTCCCAAGTGCTTGGATTAAAGGCGGGCGCCACCACTGCCGGGCAGGGAGTAAACAACATGAACAAAGGAGGCTGGATAGACAGATGTCCCTTTCGGAGGTGGTCGAATACTTGGAAAGCACCTTTTTGCTTTTACCCTGAGAAGATAAGTAGTCTTGTGGCTTCTCCATCTCTTTAAAAACCTTCTTCAGTCTCACTGCAGCACTAAAAGGTT
The DNA here is from genome assembly GCA_019843815.1 of Montemys delectorum. Lineage (NCBI taxonomy): Eukaryota > Metazoa > Chordata > Mammalia > Rodentia > Muridae > Montemys > Montemys delectorum. The sequence continues at coordinate 3,110 of JADRCD010149892.1, forward strand.
TAACACCCGCTGCTAGAAAATGAATATGGTAATTCACACCCTACCCACACTGGTACTCTAATCTCTAAATGAATGGAATTTGCTGAATTCAGCCTTAATTAAGTCAGTGACAGTCCTTGTTTGGTTCTACTTGGAATAACATTCCTGGTGTCTCTCGTTTTTTTCCGTTTTAGAAATGAGCGGCGGCTTGGCGCCAAGTAAGAGCACAGTTTATGTATCCAACTTGCCTTTCTCCCTAACAAACAACGATTTATACCGGGTAAGTTTTACTATAAGTATATCTAACTGATGAATTCTCTCTTTAGAGAGAATCTGAAACTTAAGCAAATACTGCTCCCTGGGAAAATTCTTAATTGATCTCTCCTGCAAATTTTAGTGAGAAAATTGCAGTTTTTTTTAATTCCCAAAGAGAATTTGTGCTGCCTTGTTTGTTTGTTTTTTCAAGATAGGGTTTCTTTGTGTAGGCCTGGCTGGCCTAGAAATCACTCTATAGACCAGGCTGAGATCTGCCTTCCTCTGCTGGAATTAAAGGCCTCTGCCACCACAGCTAGAGTGCTAAACAGTAATGTGTGCCCATGATCCTAATACTGATAGCCAAGACAGTTGGATCATGAGCTCAAGTCTAGCTGAGACTACATAGCAATATACTGTCTCCAACAAAAAATAAGCTGGGGATGTACTTGAGTGGTGGAGCACTTGCCTAGCTAGCACAGTTATCACACACACATAGTTAAACCCAGCACCGGGGAAGCTGAGGCTGGAAAGTTCAAGGACAGCCTGGATAATTTAGACCCTGTCTCACAAAAGAGAAAAGGGATACTGAGTTAGGCTTGGAGGTGAGATTTTAGACTGCATGGTAAGAAATAACCTTATTTAAAAGGTAACTAGGGGCTGGGGGTGAAGTATAGTTTGTAGAATGCTTGTCTTGCATGCTCAAAGCCCTATGTTGACTCCCTAGTACCACATAAACTAGGCATTGATGGTGTACACCTATGATTCCAATATTTGGAAGGTGAAGTCTGAATATTGGAAGTTCAGAGTCTCCATGAAGACTTTGATGCAAGCTTGGGATGCATGAGACTTTTTGAGTAAAAAGGCGAAGCAGTAGAAGTCAGTTGTACAGATACCCAGAGCACAAGCATTTCCAAAGAAGAAGGGTAAAAATAAGTGAACCAATTCTCCCCTTCCTTTACAGGCCTGACAGAGGCAACCACAGTAGTGTTACTCTAAAATGAGAACCCATTAGAAAGCTATAATCACATAGGAAACTGCTGGACCTCAGAATCTAAGGTTGCTAAATGTCTGACCCAGAACTTCAATATTAGACTGCATGTGATGAGATCTTCTAAAAGCCTTTTGGGAAGATGTTATTTCTGTGTATTAAGTAATAAGTCAGAATTATAAGTATCTAGATATTTGTATATTTATAGAATATAGGTTTGGGTAATATATGGACAACTATATGTAGAAGTAAAAGGAAGACTAGGCCAGCTCCACAGTACCACCACGATACTAACGATGGCAAAGTAGTGCACGGATAGAAATAGAAGGATCTTTTCTTTGTTTTTGATCTTTGGCAACAGGTCTTGTTTTGTAGCCTGGGCTTGCCTCAAACTCATAGCCTTCTTGCTTTGCTCTTCTGAATACCAGAATTACAGCCATGGACCATCACTCCAGGCTGGAGATGGGTTTTTTCATTATAGGAAGCTTTTGGTATTTTCTGCAGTGAGAGTTCTGTCTGTCCTTAAATGGTGGATTGTGTAACTTACTGGTGTGATTTTATTTGACAACACTGATAATAAAAGGACAGGATTAGCTGGAGCTCTGGTGGGTTTGTTGGTCCCACAAATAGATCAGGAATACAGCTGCTCCCTAGTGTATATGCCATAGAGCTAGACATGCCGAGTGGTTTTTCCCCCTCTGTTCACTCCCTAAGGGGAGGTAGAAACTGAAGCATATCACTTGTAACTCTGGTAACTAGATTATTCTCGTCACTTAGAAAATGTTTCTTTGGTTTGTTAAATCAGTGTCTTGCTGTGTTGCCCTAAGTCATGGTCCTCCTTCTCAGTCCCCTAAGTGTAAGGATATTTGTTATAAAGTCTGTTGTATAAGCTGGTGGCTGGAATTTTTCATAAAATATAACAAAGAATCTGGTCAGTAAATACAATCTGAGTACTTAATTTGTTGACATTTTAAATTATAAATTATTCTGTGATCTTTTATTTCAGATATTTTCCAAGTATGGCAAAGTTGTAAAGTAAGTATTCACATTACAAGATACTGGTTGACTAAATTACTACTGTTAACATTTTTACATCTAGTTCAGTTATTTTTCCATGTACTTGTAAACATTTGACAGTTTTCATATCATAAATGACTGTGAACTATAAAGATGTACTAGTTTAATAGTATTGCTTTTATAGTGCTTAGAGCCAGTCTCAGGGCTCAGACATACTAACCACACTCCTAATCTCTAAACTACATATCAAGCCCCTGAAGATTTTCAGGGCTAGTTTTTGTGCAGTGTAGAGCTTACTGGGAAATGTCTAGGGGGACAGTGTTACTGAAGTGACATTATCTTGGTGCTCATGGTGTTGCCAAGCCATGTCAGAGAATACCTGTAGCCAAACCTCTGAACTGCCTGTAGACATGCTACCCATTTGCCACCTGATGGGCTGACCCTTGAACTGTTCTTAACCTCTGCTGATGGGTGTACAATGAGCTGTCCCCCAAACTACCTAGAGACTGACAGTGAATGCACTCATAACTCCTGACTAAGAAGTACTATGATTTCAAGCCCATTTGTGCTTTGGATTCTTTTTTTTTTTTTTTTTAAGATTTTATTTATTTTCTGTATGGGCATCAGATCCCATTGCAGATGGTAGTGAGCCACCATGTGGGTGCTGGGATTTGAACTCAGGACCTCTGGAAGAGCAGTCACTGCTGTTAACCACTGAGCCATCTCTCCAGCCCATTTGTGATTTTAAATCAGTAAGTACAGCACCATGTTGTAAATTCTAGGACGCATCTTGAGGACTACTCGAATCCTTTTGCCTGCACTACAGTCCTCATTAGCTCCAGATAACTCCCTATGCTATATGCTAGTTCCATATTATTCTTGGCCATTTGAGATAAGAACAAATTGACATGGCTAGACTGAAATCTGTAACTTTGCCAGGGAAGAAACCTGGAACAAGACAGTCAGGTAGAAAGGCTGTTCATCCTCGAGAGACCATTTGGGAGTCAGGTGGATTATGCTAGGTGTACATAAGTACTGGATTCACAGGAAAGATATGTCAGGATGCTCTGTGAGTTCTTGGGAGAGTGTCTACTCAGAGGTGTGTATACGTAAGTGAGCCCTTCACACCTTGCATCTGAACACAGTACTGCTCTGTGTCTTTTTGCATGCCAGGAGCATGGAAGTTGTCACAGGTTTGTTTTCTCTAAGTTCTTTTTTTTTTTAGATTTATTTATTTATTTTATGTATGTGTGTACACCATTGCTCTCTTCAGACACACTGAAGAGGGCATCAGATCCCATGACAGATGGTTGTGAGCCACTATGTGGTTCCTGGGAATTGAACTCAGGACCTCTGGAAGAGCAGTCAGCGCTCTTAACCACTGAGCCACCTCTCCAGCCCTTCTTTAAGTTCTTGCTGTGATTTTTTTTTTCCTGTTACCATTGAAGAGATCTCTAAGGATAGAACCTATAACTGGTTTACAGAGTCTTTATCACTAGACTAAACTTTTTCCTGAGGGTGCATATGCTTCTGTCTTCTTTCTGTAACATTCACAGTGTTTAATTCTGTAGTCCAGAGTTAGTGGTGTTACCCATGTAGCTAGGTTTATAGATGTTTTTACCTTAGTAATAAGAACCAAGTATCTAATGCAGAGGTTCTCAACCTATAGGTCAGAGCCCCTTTGGCAAACCTCTGTCCAAAAAATTTACAGTTCATACCAATGTCAAATTTACAGTTATGAAGTAACAAAAATAAGTATGGTTGGGGTCACCACAACATAAGGAACTATATATTAAAGGGTCACAGTGTTAGGGAGGTTGAGGAGCACTGCCCTCAACCACTTACCACCCACTTTTGTTTGTGTGTGCACACCCCTGGCATATGCATGAAGGAGGGAATCCCTCAAGACAGAGCCTCTCACTGAACCTGAAGCTCACTGTCTTTTGTTAGGCTTGCCAGGGAGCTCCCGGGATCCCCCAGTTCCTGCCTGTCCAGAATAAGGGGACAGGCAAGTACACCCATGCCTAGCTTTAATGGGGGTGCTGGAGACTCAAACTCAGGTCCTCGTGCTTGTACAGCAAAGCACTGTTGCCCGTCTCTTACAGACTGATTTCTTTACCCACATTTTCCCTGTCTTTAGCCTTCCACTTGCACTGTCTTGACTGTGTGAATGTATGCATATCTGTGTACACATTGTCTTTATGAGTTTCAAACTTTATTCTCCTTTATATTTACATACTAAAATGTGTTTAAAACAGTACATATTATATAACACAGTAAAGTTAACAACTTCATAATTTATTTTGGAAGCTTTTATTGAACCAGTCCTCTGTCCTATTCTGTCAGTTGAGGTACTAGAATCAATCCTAGGTAACCTTCTCCCACTCTGGTACATGGTTCACTCTAGAGCCAGCTGTTTCCTGTACCTGGTATTTTGCCATGCTTAGATGCTGATGTGTCTTCCTGCTTCATATACTTACCAACTGACGATGGTGCGGCCTGTCAGAGTACTGTCCCGAGACCTCTTCATCCACTAGTGATAGCTTGGGTGGCTCAGTTCTTCACTATGTTCTGTATTTTCCCTTAGCAATTAATAAACAGTGTTTGAGGCAAGCCAAGTCCTCTGCTCCACGGGACATCGTTTCTTATTTAACGTGTGCTCGTGATTGTTTCCGGATGCAGACTTTACCGTGATTCTTAGAAACAGAGGTTTTCTCACTCCGCATTTGCTCTGTGGTGGTCTCTTCACCCCACATTTGCTCTGTGGTGGTCTACCTCACCCCGCATTTGCTCTGTCCAGTCGCCTCTTGGCTTCTATGGCAGATGCAGACTTGCAAGTGCTTTCTCCATATTTCATGACTTGGCAGTATTTTATCTGTGTGTTCTAATTGTCTGGAGGGCACTGACTTTGGGTTTCTATATATTATGTTCATGTTTTATTTAATTTCTTTCTTGTAGCATTAAGTTTAAGGTCACCTTCACCCTGCTCCACACACAGAATGAACCATTTTTTTCCCAAAGAGCTCAGCAAAATATTAATTTGCTTTGTTTTTTAAGATGTGGTCTCAGGCTAGAGATATGTCTCAGCCATTGAGAACACTGACTGCTGTTCCAGAGTACCCAGGTTCAATTCCCAGCACCCATTTGGCAGCCAACAATTGGCTGTAATTTTAGTTCCTAGGGCACCTAGCACTCAGACACTTCATATACATGCAGACATACATGCAGGCAAAATACTCATGCACATAAAATAGAAATCTCAAACAAGGCAGTCTCACTGCTTACTTGAAGCTAACCTTCAGCTGGGTACAGTACTTCTGCCTTGACATCCTAAGCGCGTGCCACTACACCAGGTTTGAGCATTGTTCTTCTAAATTACACTAGATGACCTTGTTAGCAATAGCTGTGTGACACAGGAGCACTCAGACAGGGCTAAGGCCCGCCACGCTGGAGATTCTTTAACAGACATGTTTGGATCTAAAACTTGAAAAAACAGGAAATCATTTTGCTTTTTGTGTACAAGAGAATACCTCAGTTTATGCTTTGGGTTTTGCAAGGCAGGTGTTAGTAGGAAGGAGGGTGTGAACTTTGATATGCAATTGATATGACAGTTGCATCAATCTGTCTCTTGCTTGGGCCCTTTGAAGCTCTGCTTAGCTCCCAGCTCTGGCTGTGCTCCTCTCAGTGGTCTGTCAGGGGTTGCTTTCTCGTTTCTTCTCAATCCCAGGACTTTGAAGAGCTAGATGGTTTAAATCAGTCTCTCTCTTCAGCAGGACTTCATAGCCTAGGCTGGCTATTGGAGGATGACCATGATCTACAGTCCCATCCATCCCCCACGCTGAGTGCTGGGATCACAGGCATCCACCACTCTGCATCTTTTTTTATTTCTCATGTCAAAGGTCTCATTATTTAACCTTATAAACATGATCTTGAGTTTTCTGAGTAGCTGTGTGTTTTTATCTTATTTTTAACTGGTTCTTTTTTTGTGCTTTAAGGGTTACCATAATGAAAGACAAAGATACTAGGAAGAGTAAAGGTGTTGCATTTATTTTGTTTTTGGATAAAGACTCTGCCTTAAACTGCACCAGAGCAATAAATAATAAACAGGTAAGCCATTCGTTTAATCAAGGTTTTACCCAAAAGTCTCTGTGTTCATCTAACAAAAGCTATGGGACTACAGGAGATCATCAAGTTTGATTAATTTTTGTAATTCAGGAGTGAATTTCTGCCTTTTGGAGAAAAGATGTCAGCATAGTACTGGATTATCAAAATGCTCAAAGAATCTAAAGAGAAAATTACAGCATAGAATCTGTTATATGCTTACTACAACAAGAAATGAGGAAGCAGTAACTGATAGCTAGGTCTTGGTGACTATGACCCTGTGCATTTACATCCTTCTCTGACTTAGTTATTTGGTAGAGTGATAAAGGCAAGCATCGCCATTGACAACGGAAGAGCAGCTGAGTTCATCCGAAGGCGAAACTACTTTGATAAGTCTAAGTGTTATGAATGTGGGGTGAGTAAACTTAGACTCTGCTATAGTATAAGGTTTTCTTTGTGTTAGTCTTTTTTGGTGCCCACCAGTGAAGTATGTAGGGGGAGCACTCAGACAGGCACAGGACACAGGACTCCAAATGACCTGCCTGTTCTGTCACTTACACCCTTTTAACAGGCAACCTCCGGCTAAGCTGGTGACATGCAAACTGCAGCAGCCTTACACACGAACATGTGGTGCATGCATGTCTACCACAACAATAATAAATAAAGTTTAAGAGAAAGAATAGTGTCTAAAGATACTTGGAGTGGGATTATGGGCATAGCTGAGTGCCAGGGAGATTGCCTGACACCCTGAAAGATAAGGGCTCATCCTCAGTATGACAAAGCAGAAAAAGAAAAGAATACAAGTACCTGGGGTAGGTGGTACACATGGGACAGGATTGCAGAATGCTCCCAAGGCTGGTATTGAACCCGTAGACTAGACTGATTTTCCCTCCTTGTCCTTCTAAGCAACCACAGCTTAATAGGTGTGCAGAGCCACCCCTGTCCCCCCAACCCCTCGGGACAGGGTTTCTCTGTATTCCCCTGGCCCAAGAAGGTGGTGAGGTATGCTGTGGAGCACACAGCACCTCGGCTTTGAGAGGCGCCCTCGCTTCTTAGAAAACCCACATGCGAAAAGCTGCTAACATTTGGAAAGTCTGGATGATGATGCACATGAGGACTCGGAAAACAGTCTTCGTGCCTTTTTTTTAACTTGAAAATATATGTGCCCAACTCCAAACCCCCAAATAAGCCAGCATGTAGCATGTTGTCTGTCAGAGCTGAGTAGATGTCCATACCTCGCCCCATTTTCCTTCCATACTGAAGTTCCTTTATTTTATTTTATTTATTTATTTATTTATTTATTTATTTATTTATTTTGGTTTTTCGAGACAGGGTCTCTCTGTGTAGCCCTGGCTGTCCTGGAACTCACTCTGTAGACCAGGCTGGCCTTGAACTCAGAAATCCACCTGCCTCTGCCTCCCAAGTGTTGGGACTAAAGGTGTGTGCCACCACTGCCTGGCTTATTTTTAGTACCAAGAAAATTTCATTCTAAGTCTCCTAACTGGGTAAAAGCACCAACTGCTCTTCCAAAGGTCCTAAGTTTAAATCCCAGCAACCATGTGGTGGCTCAAACCATCCGTAGTGAGGTCTGACGCCCTCTTCTGGTGTGGCTGAAGACAGCTACAGTGTACTTACATATAATAATAATAAATCTTTAAAAAAAAGAATGTCTGCATAATACTTGAACACCAGATCCAGACATATAGTTGGAAAGACAGAGAAGCAATTTCTGCCAGGCATTGTCATAGCTACAAAGGAACAGAGTAGACGTGGCATCATCTACTTCTCTACTGCTGTGGTAAACACCAGGACCAAGGCAGCTTACAAAGGAAGGATTGATTTGGGGCTTTCAATTCTAGAGGTCTAGAAGCCCACCACCGTCCTGATGGGAGCATGGTAGTAGGCAGGCAGGGATGGCACTGGAGCAGCAGCTCACAGAAGGTCCAGAAACTGGAAACAGCAAGGTAGCACACCAAGATTGGTGCCAGTCTTTGGAAACCTGAAACCCACTACCAGTGATACACCTCCAATAAGCCACATTTTATAATCCTTCCCTATCAGACCAATTGGGCACCAAGTAGGCAAATACATGAGCCTGAGGGAACATTCTTCAGACAAGAGCGCCTCAATTCTCCAGCTGCCACCTCGTACCTCTGTTCTCCAAGAAAAGATACATTGTAGACAGTCTGAGGACTGGAAAGGAAGCTAATGTGGTCAGTTCATACTGTCTGAATCCTGTTAAAAGATTCCTTTGAGACTATTCTGAAGTCCTAAGCTGTGTTTGTGAAAGAAGGCCTGGCGGTCCAGGAGGCTGTTAACATGGAGTCCAGCAGTCAGGAAGCTCGGAAGCTACATACTGAGTTCTAGGCTAGCTGAGGCCACGGACTCGGACTCTCCCCATTAGATCTGTTTGTTTGTTTAAGAACTTTACTCTCCATGTTTATAGTGAATACAAATTGTCTGAGAAATGATACTCTTTTTTTGTTGTTAAAGATTTATTTGTTTTATTTTATGTATATGAGTACACACTGTAGCTACATAGATAGTTGTGAGCATTCATCTGGTTGTTGGGAATTGACTTTTTAGGACCTCTTGCTCTGGTCAACCCTGCTCTTTCAGCCCAAAGATTTATTTATTACATTATAAATAAGTACACTGGACCGCCCGGCGGTGGTGGCACATGCCTTTAATCCCAGCACTTGGGAGGCAGAGGCAGGTGGATTTCTGAGTTTGAGGCCAGCCTGGTCTACAGAGTGAGTTCCAGACAGCCAGGGCTA
>JADRCD010149893.1:0-10503 GCA_019843815.1 Montemys delectorum
CTCACTCAGGATAACCACTTCTAGTTCCATCTATTTATCTGCAAATTTCATGATGTCATTACTTTTAAAAGCTGAGTTACATTCCATTATGTAAATGTACCACATTTTCTATATTCATTTTTCTGTTGAGGGGCATCTAGATTGTTTCCAGCTTTTGTCTTTTACAAATAAAGCTGCTATGGGCATAGTTGAGCAAGTGTCCTTGTAGTATGGTGGAACATCTTTTAAGTGTGTGCCCAGGAGGTAGAACTATTCCCAATTTTCTGAGAAAGCACCAAATTGATTTCTAAAGTGGTTGTACTACTTTGAACTCCCACCAGCAATGGAGGAGTGTTCTCCTTGCTCTACATCCTCCCCAGCGTGTGCTGTCACTTGAGGTTCTTATCCTAGCCATTCTGAGTCAGAGAGTCAGGTGAGTCAGAAAGTCATTTTGATTTGCATTTCTCTAATAACTAAGGGTGTTGAACATTTCTTTAAGTACTTCTTACCTAGAAATTCCTCTGTTGAGAATTGTTTAGATCCTTACCCCATTTTTTAATTGGGTTATTTGGTTTGTTGATGTTTAGTTTCTTGAGTTCTTTATATATTTGTATATAATCCCTCTCTCGGAGGTAGGATTGGTAAAGATTTTTCTCATTCTATAGGGTGCCATTTTATGCTTTTGATGGTATCTTTATCCTTACAGAAACTTTCAGTATCATAAGGTTCTAGTTATTAATTGTTGATATTAGTCCCTGAGTTGTTGGTATTCTATTAAGGAAGTTGTCTCCTGTACCAATGTGTTCAAGGCTATCCCCCACCTTCTCTTCTATCAGATTTAGTGTATCTGATTTTATGTTGATGTTCTTGATCCAACTGGACTTGAGTTTTGTATAGGGTGGTAGATATGGATCTTTTTCATTCATTTACATCCAGACATCATCCAGCACCATTTGTTGAAGATGCTTTCTTCTTTCCATTGTATAGTTTTGGCTTCTTTGTCAAACTCAAATGTCCATAGGTGTGTGGGTTTATTTCTAGGTCTTCAATACAATCCCATTGGTCACGCTCTGTGTCTTTATGCCAATGCCATTCAGTTTTTATCACTATTGCTCTATAGTACATCTTGAAATCCATTGGTCACGCTGTGTGTCTTTATGCCCATGATGTGCGGTTTTTATCACTATTGCTCTGTAGGATATCTTGAAATCACAAATGCTGATACCTCTAGAAGTGCTTTTATTGTATAGGATTGCTTTAGCTATCCTGGGCTTTTTTGGTTTTTCCAGAATTGAAATTCAGTTCAGAATTCTGAAATGAAGTTCACAATTGTTCTTTCAAGGCCTGTAAAGAATTGTGTTGGGCCAGGCAGTGGTGGCACATGCCTTTAATCCCAGCACTTAGGAGGCAGAGGCAGGCGGATTTCTGAGTTCTAGGCCAACTTGGTCTACAGAGTGAGATCCAGGATAGCCAGGGCTACACAGAGAAACCCTGTCTCAAAAAAACAAAAAACAAATAACAACAACAACAACAACAAAAAAGAATTGTGTTGGAATTTTGATGAGAATTGTGTTGAATCTGTAGATTGCTTTTTGTAAGATGGCTATTTTTACTGTGTTAATCCTACCTATCCATGAACATGGGAAATTTTTCCATCTTGTGCATCTTGTGTTATCTTCAATTTCTTCCTTCAAAGGCTTAAAGTCATCTCCATTAGTTGCTTTATTACTTTAGTTAAAACTTCTAGTACCAGATTGAATAGGTGTGAAGAAAGTGGACAGCTTTGTCTTTTCCCAGATTTTATTGGAATTGCTTTAAGTTTGTCTCCATTTCATTTGATGTTGGCTATTGGCTTGCCTGTACTATGTTAGGTATGTGCCATGTATCCCTGATCTCTCCAGACTTTTATCATGAAAGGATGTTGGATTTTGTCAAAGACATTTTCAGCATGTAATGAGATGGTCATGTGGATTTTTTCTTTCAGTTTGTTTATATGGTAGATTATGTTGATAAATCTTCATATGTTGAATGGTCTTTGAATCTCTGTGATAAAGCCTACTTGATCTTCATAGATGATGTTTTGTGATATGTTTTGGATTTGATTTGCTAGTGTTTTATTGAGTATTTTTGTGTCAATGCTCATAGGTCTGAATTGGTCTGAAATTTTCCTTCTTCGTTGAATCTTGCTGTGGTTTAGGTATCAGGGTAACTGTGGCCTCATAAAATGAGTTTAGCAATGTTCCTCCTGTTTCTGTTTTGTGGAATAGTTTGAGGTGTGTTGGTATTAGCACTTCTTTGAAAGTATCACAGTATTCTGTGCTAAAACCTTATGGCTTTATGGTTTTTGTTTTTTTATTTTTTTTCCAGAGACTTTTAATGACCCCTTTGATATTTTAGGTTTACTTAAATTGTTTACCTGGTCTTGATTTAACTTTGATAAGTGGTATCTATCAAGAAAATGGATTTTGTTTAGATTTTTCCAATTTTGTGAAGTACAAGTTTTTGAAGTAAGACCTAATGATTTGGTATTTCTTGGTATCTATTGTTATGTCCCCCTTTTCATTTCTCACTTCTGATTTTGTTAATGTAATTTCTCTCTCTCTTTTTCTCTCTCTCTCTCTTCCTCTCTCTCTTCCTCTCTCTCTTCCTCTCTCTCTTTCTCTCTCTCTCTCTCTACCTTTTAGTTAGTTTGGCTAAGGGTTTGTCTATCTTATTGATCTTCTTGAAGAATCAACTCTGGGTTTATTGATTTTTTTTTTCTGTATTTTTTCTTTGTTTATTTCATTTTTATTTCTGCCAGGAGTTTATTTCCTGCCATCTATTTGTGTTGGATGTATTTGCTTTTTGTTGTTGTTGTTGTTGTTCTAGAGCTTTCAGTTGTACTGTTAAGTTGTTCGTATGTTACCAATTTCTTTATGAAAGCTCTTAGTGCTATGAACTTTACTCTTAGCATTGCTTTTATAGTATCCCATAAGTTTTGTGTATGTTGTGCCTTCATTTTCATAGAATTCTACAAAGTCTTTAATTTCCTGCTTTATTTATTTCTTGACCCAGTGGTCATTGAGTAGGGGGTTGTTCAGTTTCCAAGAGTTTGTAGGCTTTCTGTTGTTTTTGTTGGTGTTGAAATCCAACTTTAACCCATGGTGTTCTGATAAGATACAGGGTTTATTTTAATTTTCTTGTATTTGTTGAGACTTGCTTTGTATGGTCAATTATAGAGAAGGTTCAATGAGGTACTGAGAAGAAGGAATTTTTGTTTGTTTGGGTGAAATGTTCTGTAGATATCTATTAAGTCCATTTGATTAGTAATATCTGTTAGTTTCATTATTTCTCTGTTTACTTTCTGTCTGGATGCCCTGTCAATTAGGAAAACTTGGGTATTGAAGTATCCCACTATTAATGTGTGGGGTTTGTTTTGATTTAAGCTTTAGAAATTTTTTTTTTTTTACAGATGTGGGTGTCCTTCCATTTGGGGCATAGGTATTTATACATTCAGAATTTAGTTGTTATCTTTATGGACTTTTCCTTTGATGAGTATGAAGTCTCCTTCCCTCCTTCCTTATCTTTTTAATTTTGGTTGAAAGTCTATTTTATTAGACATTAGAATGGCTACTCTAGCTTGCTTCTTGGGTAGATTTGCTTGAAAAAACTTTTTCCACCCCTTTACTATGAAGTAGTGTCTATCTTGGATGCTGAGGTATGTTTCTTGTATACAACAAAATGATAGATCCCATTTTCACATCTGTTCTGCTGGCCTGTATCTTTTTGGGGATTGGGAGGAATTGAGTCCACTGATGTTGAATTGTTGAGAGTGGAAAATACCAGACAATCTTCATATTTAAAATCAACATAATAACACAACTGCTGGGTGAGGAATCTATTGTTCTAAATTCATCAGCTCTTTTATGTTGGGAATTCTTCCAGTGGCAGAAACTGCTACCAGGCCTGACAATACCCTGGCCTACATCTTGCACACCTCTCACTCTCCGCGTAGCTGCCTCAGTGCCAAAAGGCTTTCCTTCCTCTTGTATCCCCTCTTCTTCTCTCAGACCTGGAAGGCCCACCTCATCTTCACTCAGTGATTGGCTTCCTGTCATCTTTATTAGCAAATTAAATAGTTAGGAGAAATTCTCCTATACATCTCCACTTAAATCTTTCTGCTCCCAGTACAGCCTGGCTGCAATATTGTTTATATTGTATCATTACTTTTCGTTTCGGTATTCCCTCTCCAAGGCCCCTCTCTACCTTCCAGTCCTCTCCAGATACTTTAAAGCAGACACAGAAATCTGAAACTCAGAGCTAAGGTTCACACTTGAGAGGGAACATTAGCTATTTTCTTTCTGGCTTTCATTTACCTTATTCATCCATTTACCTGAAGATTGCACATTTTCATTTTTTCTCTTATCCAAACAAAATTCCATTGTGTGTCTATATTTAAGGCATTTTTATTATCCATTCATTATTTTGTGGACATGTAAGCTGCTTTAATTGCCTAGCTATTGTGAACAGAGCGGCAGTGACATAGATATGCAAGTATCTCTGCAGTAGGAGATGGAGTCTTTTGAGTAATAGATCCAAGAGTGATATACTGGGTCATATGGTGATTGTGGGTGTTTTACTTTCAGGTTTTTGAGAATCCTCCACCCTGATTTCCATATTGAATATAGCAGTTTACATCCCCACTATCATTTTACAGTGTGTTCTTTCTGTACATATTTGCCAAAATTTGTCATTTGATCTCTTGATGATAGACTTTTCAATTAGGGTGAGATACTGTCTCAAAGTAGTTTTAATCTACTTTTTTCCTGATAATTAATGACAACAAACACTTTTTTAAAAAATCAGCCATTTGTTTATCTTCTTCTGAGATCTGTTTAGTTTCAGAGCCCATTATTTGATCCTGTTGATTTCTTGATATATACTTTTTTTAAGATATGTTATTGATGATATTTCATGCCAGATGTATAGCTTCTGGATATCTTCTGCCATCCCTTAGCTCGCCTTTTCATGTAATTAACAGTTTTCTTTGCTGTTCAGGAGGGTCTTTTTTTTTTTTTTTTTTTTTTTTTTAATTCCTGAGGTCCAGTTCTTTATTTGTTGACCTTACTTCTTACTTTCTGTCCTGTTCAGAAAGACCTTATGTATTCCTGTATGGAAGAGCCCTCCTTTTTTCCCAGGCACTTTCAGAGTTTCTAGTCTTGCATTGAGATCCTTAGTCCATTTGGATTTAGCTTCATTCTTATACATGTAGATTGTCAATTTTTCTTTCTTTCTTAGTATGTTTGTTTTTAGTATCTAGGAAGACACTGATTTTTATATTCTGTCATTTTTCTGAATGAGGTTTTCAACTCTACTTGTTTTCTGGTAGAATCCTTGAGGTCTTTTATATTTAGAGTAAAATTCTCTGCAAATAGCAGTATTTATTGGAATAGTTATATGATTTCTGTCCTTGAATCTATTTATATAGTAAATTATTGTTTATTCACATATATTGAACTGTCACTACATGTGAGGGATGATGTCCAGATGATGATGATCATTATGATGTGTTTTTACAAGTATTGAGAAAATTTTCATCTATGTTCATCAGAGATATTGGGCTCTTATTTTCTTTCTTTTTTTGTCTTTATCTGATTTTGATATCAGGATAGTATATACTAACAAAACTAGGACAATGTGAGAGAGATGATTTAAACAGGTCTCCCTGAAACAATAAAATTGAAGTAGTAATTAAAAGAAAGCAAACCTACAGTTTCAAAAAGTCCATGTGCAGATGGGTTATTTAATAATTTTACCAAACTTTAAAGAAGAATTAAGAGTAACATTTCTTAAGTTATTCCATAAAGTAGAAAAGGCAATGTTCCAAGTTCTTTCAGTGTCAGATTCCTGCTCTTAAGGAAAACTTAGTGGGAGTTGTGGGTATAGCGGATGAATTAGTCACAATTCTTACTATATTATTGACTTTATTGTTTTGGTAGTATGACTCTCTACTTCTGCTTGGAACTTTAGAAACTGAGAGACAACAAGTATGGAGAATGCATGTTAATGCAAAAAACTAACGTACCTCAGCCTTGTTTTTTTTTTCCCCCTCTTGAGGCAAAGCTACATGTATTAGATATATCTATAAGGAAACATTTTAAAAAGTTATTTACTTCCACCTTTTATTCTATTTTCTTTTTCCTTATAAACACAATAGTAATATACACATCCCAGTCCTAGAAAACAACATGCAGTCATCACATTTTTCTTTCCTTTTTTCTTTCCTTCTAATAGGGCTTGCTTTCTCTAAGCCGTACTTGGTCACATTTCTTGAGCAAAGAAAAGAACCCTGGAATGTGAAGGAACCAGCAACAGAAGCAGCATATCTAGGTATGTGGGAATGAGTAAATCAATGAGTAAATCAACTGAGAGGTCAGAGATGCTACAGAGAGGCAGGCATTCAAAGGCAGGATGGATTAAGGAATCAGTTTCAGGGAGAATGGTATTTTAGAATGTAGAAATTTTTAAACCTTATCAGGGATTTCTACCCTGCCTTGATCATTCAGTTCCCAGATAAAAGGCACATACAACCTTTTTATTTATAGTAGTCCTTGAACAGCACAAGAGCTGGATAGCTATCTACCCTCCATGTTATTAGAATCTACTTCCCTCTTAATAACCCTGGGTTATTACTTACTGTGTTTTATTTTGGCTGCTGTTAACCCAGTTGGCCAGCCCTCAGGTCACATTCTCATGACTCACCTGACCCACAGTGACTTTCTCTCCCTCCTCCACCTTTGCCTCCTCATAGTTTTCCTGGTTTCTCCTCTAACCAGGTCACTCCAAACCCACCTACTTCTAATCCCTCCAATAATTGGCTGTAGCCAATTAGATTTAACCAACTGTTTTAAATCAAGGGACCAAGTTTGCAAAACAAAAGCTTGTAAACATGAGAAGCGATCGGTAGGTCTAGATCTTGGGGTATAAAATTTAGCATTACAATGCATAGCAATAGACCAAACCTCAGCAATTATCTCTCAACGTATTGGACATTTTCTGACAGGTGTTTATCATGCTTTTATTTCCTTAAATCTCCCCTTGCTCTTTAGTGATGTCTGAACGCACGTACAGTGATGATAGAGTGCCCTTTTGTAGGCTAGAGTAGAGATCATTATGGACTTAACATTGTTTCCCATGCCTCAGAAACTTGAACACAGTTATAATGACCTATTTGTCAAGGCTTCATAGAACAGTAGCACTACAAATAAGTTTTTCTAATTACATTACATGCTCAGTAATTAAAGTTCTTACCAGACTCCTCTATGAATTATTATTATGTATTTCTTTGCGTTTTTCTGCTACACACTGATTGCCAATGACTTATGATGCATTGTTTTGTATGTGAGAGCAAAAATTTATACACGGGTACAAGAGTATTTTTAGTAACTCACCAATATTTGTTCAGAATCTTTCTTAATTTACAATTCCATTTTCTGTGTTTTATTTTTATATAGGCCTCCCTCATGTCTGTTGCTAATATTTTTAGATCTAACTTTTATATTATGATTGGATGAGAGTGGCTTTTTAGGACAGTGTAAGATAATAAAATGTCTACAAGCCTTATGACCAGTTCCAATAAAATTGATGCTCATTTTTGAATGAATGATGTTGAATATTCTGTATTTTTGTGGTATGTATATTTCTTCCCCATTGGTTACTTAATAGTTATTTTATCCTGCTAAATGAATATTTCTAGAAGTTATTATCATTTCATAAACAACTGATAAATATGTTGCCTCTACTGAAACTTCAGTGATTTAAAGGTAAACTTGAAATTTTAAAAATCATTCAGCAGCTCTATTGTTTTTTTAAACTAAGATTAAAAAAACATGTAACATGAAATTTACTGTCTTCAATCATTGGGTATTGTTCAATACATTCAAATTGTATCCCACATATCTTTCAGAAACAATTTAGCCTTCAAAACAAACATATTCTTAGGAAAATAATTGTGCGGTTTTTTGGGCCATATGTTCTATATGGTTTTCTATTTTAGAATTTTCATGTATTTCTAATCAGATAATATTTGTCTTATATAATGAGTTTATTTCATGTAGTATATTGTTGCCCTTCAGAGTTGTCCTTATCATAAATATTTCATTATTGTTTACCTAAAATGTGTGTGTATGTATGTGTCTACTAAGGTTTCATATATGGAGTACAGAAGACAATTTGTAGGATTTTGCTCCTTCCACCATATGGGTCCATGGAAATCAGACACCTTTATCCTCAGAACCATTTTCCTCGCTTTAAAGTAATTACTTTTAAAATTTAAAATGGAGTAATGTTCTAATGTTGTCAGTGGAAGCTTGTGTTATTTCATTTATTATCTATTTTTTAACTAATGCTGCCATGAATACAGTTATGGGACCAAGACTTAGACTTAGAACTGTATCAGAACTGTATCTTGGGATGTAAGCAGCTGTGTGGAAGATAAGCTTTAGAATTCTAGCTGTATGGGTAATCTTTCACTGATATGTCCATATTTACTCAACAGGAGTAAAACCTTACAAATTTAAAGAATGTGGCAAGACCTTTTCTTGGAACTCACTTCTTATTCAACACCATAAAATTCATCCTGGAGCAAAACTTTACAAGTGTGATGAATGTGGCAAGTCCTTTAATGTTCGATCAACACTGTATAAACACCATAGAACTCATACTGGAGAGAAACCCTACAAATGTAAAGAATGTGGCAAAGCTTTTACGTGTTCTTCAAGCCTTAACCAACACCATAGAATTCACACTGGGGAGAAACCCTACAAATGTGAATGTGGCAAAGCCTTTAATAATTCTTCAGCACTTACTCAGCACCAAAGAATCCATACAGGAGAGCGACCATACAAGTGTGAAGAGTGCGGCAAAGCCTTTAACAATTGCTCAGCCCGTACGCGGCACCAAAGAATCCATACTGGAGAAAGGCCCTACAAGTGTGCACAATGTGGCAAGACCTTTAATTTTCCCACATCACTCTCTCAGCACCAGAGAATTCATACAGGAGAAAAACCCTACAAATGTGAAGAATGTGGCAAAGCCTTTAACTGTTCTTCACATCTTAAACAACACCGAATTATTCATACTGGAAAGAAGCCCTACAAATGTAAAGAATGTAGTAAAGCTTTTAACTGTTCTTCAAGTCTTAACCAACACCGTAGAATTCACACTGGGGAGAAGCGCTACATATGTGAGGAATGTGGCAAAGCCTTTAATAACTGCTCAGCCCTTACCCAACACCAAAGAATTCATCGTGGAGAGAAGCCCTATAAATGTGAAGAGTGTGGCAAAGCCTTTTATAATTGTTCAGCCCTTTCTCGGCACCAAAAAATTCATACTGGAGAAAAACCTTATAAATGTGCAGATTGTGGCAAGGCTTTTATTTTTCGCTCCTCACTCTCTCAACACCAGAGAATTCATACTGGAGAGAAACCCTACAAATGCAAAGAATGTGGCAAAGCCTTTAACTGTTCATCTCACCTTAACCAGCATGGAAGAATTCACAGTGGAGAGAAACCTTATAAATGTGAAGAGTGTGGCCAGACGTTCATCTGTTCTTCATACCTACATAAGCATCAGAAGATTCATGCTATTGAGAAACTCTATGAATGCAAAGAATGTGGTAAAACCTTTAGCTGTTCTTCATACCTTAAATATCATCAGAGATTTCATACTGGAGGAAAATCCTACACGTGCAAAGAATGTGACAAAACCTTTAGGTCATCTTCATATCTTAGGAATCATCAGAGATTTCATACTGGAGAGAAACCCTACACATGCAAAGAATGTGGCAAAGCCTTTGTTAATTCTTCAAGCCTTCTTGTACACCAAAGAATTCACACTGGAGAGAAGCCATACAAATGCAAAGAATGTGGCAAGGCCTTTAGGTGTTCGTCATATTTTAAGTATCATCAGAGACTTCATACTGGAGAGAAACCCTACACATGCAAAGATTGTGGGAAAGCTTTTGCTAAATCTTCATGTCTTATTTTACACCAAAGAATTCATACTGGGGAAAAACCCTACAAATGTGAAGAGTGTGGCCAGGCTTTTATCTGTTCTTCATACCTGAGGAAGCATCAGAGAAACCACACTGGTGAGAAACCATACACATGTGAAGAATGTGGCAAAGCTTTTAGCATTTATTCAACCTTCGCTCAACACCAGAGAATTCATACTGGAGAAAAACCTTATAAATGCAAGGAATGTGATAAAGCATTTAATAATCATTCAGCCCTAATTAAACATCAAAGAATTCATACTGGAGAGAAACCCTATGCATGCAAAGAATGTAGTAAAGCTTTTAATAATAGCTCAAGTCTTATTCGACATCAACGAATTCATATTGGAATTGAAACCCTAGAAATTCAAGGAATTTGGCAAGGCCTTTAGAAATAGCTCATTGCTTAGCTCCAAAAACTCATGCTTGTGAGAAACTGTGGATATGAGAAAAGGTGACTAATTAATAAGTGTTCTATACATATACAATGT
>JADRCD010149906.1:0-12298 GCA_019843815.1 Montemys delectorum
ATGATAGAGAAAAACATGCTGTGTTTACGGATTAGCCCAGATATAGACTTGAGAAACAGGAGACTCTTGTCTTTGGGAGAAAAACCTGTGACTTCTGCGACTTGGAAGTATCTGGAACTGGGGATATGGTTCAGGTTCCTGACTTTCATTTGCAAAGTCCCAGGTTTGAGCTTCAGCACCATACAAAAGGAGCATGGTGGTGCCTGCCTATTTTCCTAGCCCTTGGGAGATGGAGGCAGGAAGATCACAAATTCAAGGTCATTTTGGCTACATATTGGATCTGAAGCCAGCATGAGCTACATGAGACTTTGAAAAGCTTCAGTCAAGGGCCAGTTTACCAATTTACCAAACTGATCAAGATGGCCAAGCTGGTAAAGGCGCTTGCTGACAAGCCTTGTGATGTAAATTCAATTCCTGGAATTTATATAGTAGAAGGAGAAAAGTGACTCCTATAAATAGTCCTCTTATTTCCATAGGCTCCGTGGTACCTGTGTATATGAACACACACATATGTGCACACACACCCTGTAAACTGAAAAACAAGCAAACCCACAACTAACTAACCAACTAACTAAAGGGGCTGTTCAGAGCCACTCCCCCAGCCCTGTGGGAGAGCAGACGGTTTGTTTTAAGCCATTGGGATTTCAAATCAGGCAAGAATTACAAGGAAGGACCAGCTTGCTTACTGGCCAGGGAACAGGAATAGGGATGGTTTCCTTAAGGAAATGGCACATTTAAGTTTTGGGAAGGGGCAGAAGCCTATGCAGACACCACCACTGTGAAGGAAAGGAGAGGCCTCTTACCTTTGGCTGCGGCTCGATTTTGTAGGTAGTCTGCTGAAATTGGCGAATCTCTCGGATGATATGGGAGATCTGCGGGGAAGGCAGAGGAGTTTTAGAACAAGTCTGCTCTCTTGTGTTGCCTTGTGGCTGGAAAGGGTCATTGGTAGCTATGTCTGAAGTCACACTGACTCCTGGAAAACTCCACTGGCTTTCTTTACACCAGCCACCTCTTTCTGAGGTGAAATCTGTCTGTGTGTGGGGTAGCTACGCTAATGTGTGTGTACGTGTGGCATGTGTGTGTATTTTAAAGAGAACTCCCTTAGTCAGGGCTGCAGATTTCCCAACACCACTACAACCAAACGTCAGGCTGCCAATCAGAGTGGGTGTCTAATATGTGAACGCCAGGATGCAAAGCACAAGGGCTTCTCACCAAGACGGAGCACCTCACTTGTGTTTGAAAGATATCCTTTTTTATTAATGTGTAAGCCCATTTTACCCAATGAGTGCAAATGGAGGCTCTCTGACTGGGGTGAGTGAGAGACATGGACAGCTAGGAGCCCTGTGCCTACTCAGAGAGGTCTCCTTAGATCCTCTCACCCTCGTGTCATGGATCTTTTGGAGCAGATTGGAAACTTGCTTTCTTGTGTGGTGCTGCTGCAGGGTGATTTTTCTGTGGGTACACAAAACAAGCATTTCTGTGGCCACTCAAGGGTGAGATGTGAAGACGCGGTGGGCTCTGAGGTCAGACCCAGCTCTTCTTCTTACATAGGTGGGGCACTTCGACCTCACCCATCCTCCCCTGTAGGGGGAGGTGTGCTGAAGTGGGAAATGCAGGAAACACAGGGCTAGGAACATTAGCGTCAGCCATGGTTTCTACTGGAGGCCTTTTGAGTCAGGCACAGGCTGTGCTGGGGCAGAGGCTAGATGGGTTCAGTCTGGAGTGAGTTGTGCCCCCATTCGCCCAGGGAGACTTACCATCCTCATCTTGGAGAAGTTGACCAGTCCGTCCTCTGTGTAATTGGGTGTCCCCTCCTCGATGAACACCAAGTCGGTGAGATACATCCCCAGGTAAGGGACACAGGGTGGATCACAACTTGGAAAGAAATGACATCCACAAAAGTTTTTTACTTAAGGAAAGGAACTTCCGCTAAGAGCAGAGCACTCTGCATGCAGATCTTGCCTGGCTAGAGGCAAAGGGGTTTATAGTTATGAAGAATCACAGGGCACACACAGGCCTTGATAGACCCCCCCAGCCAGGCTGGAGGGTGGGAGAGTATGGAGCTGCCTGAGCCCTCACGCGCAGGCTAGGAGAAGGGGTCTTACTTCAATCTCCGCCCTCTATGACCCCCAAATGCCTTTCTTTACTTCTCTGGCATATGCGCAGTGGAGTTTCCCAGCTGTTCCCAGCTACCTCCTGGTTCACAGTTTTTCCACTGTTATTCTGTGTTCAGTCACCTCTGGGGAGGCCGTGCCACCCATGCCCAAGTTCCAGCAGTCACTCAGTGCGGCGTTCCCAAGACCTGTCTTCTTGTCACCTAGGGTTTGAGGGCCAGAGCAGGAAACCCTGGCCCTCTGACCATTTTCCTGGAAGTGTCTTCTGGAAGGGGTGGGTGATTCTCAGGGTCTGTAGTTACAAGAGATTGAGACTCTGGTGTGATGGACCAGGCCTCTGATGTGTAGCTCTGAGCATGGGCTCATGTCCGTGTACCATGTCAGCTTTCCGATGCCTTGGGAAGGTTCAGGGGAAGGAATAATGGGGTTGATGATGGAGTGAACAGCCACTACCCTCCTCCCTTCAGCAGCCTTGGGGGACTCCTGATAATGCACCATGGCAACCTCCTCTCAGTTTAGCACAGGGATGCTAGAGGAATTTTTCCTCTGGCTGCTGCAGACCTTGAACCTGTCTCCATCTCCCCTGGGCTGGGACTAAAAGTGAGTACCATCACTTCTGATTTTCTTGTTGTTGTTTTTGCCACTGGGTCTGTCTTACCTAGCTCTGGCTATCCTGACCATCGAACCTGATTTTATTGGTGCTGGGGATCAAATTCAGAGAATTAAGTAAACACTCTACCAACTATGACATTCTGAACTGCCTAGGAGGTCATCAATAGATAACTATGTAGTAAGATACAGCATTGTCCCACTGTTACGATTTAATCCAAATGGACCCGTCAGTCACTTGGACAGGGAAATGCTTTTTAGGAAGCTGTTCCAGAGATCTTTTAGAGTGCGATGCTTACCTAAGCATGCCGGTCACCACAGTGGTCCCCTTCTTGTTCATCCCTTGGGCATGTATCTTAAATTCTATAATGAACCCTATAGGTCTCTATATGTCTTCTACATTACACTGTGAATCCTGCCTGAAATTTTTAATGGAAATCACTAAGACGGGTCAGATGAGGAGTGTCCAGAGTAAGAACCCAGTGATAACATGCTGAATAAGATTCCAGGGACTTATGAGTGGCGTGGGGACCCACATGAGAGAGTCACTACAAGACTCTTTGAGTGGGTCACCATTTCTGCCTGAAGACTGTGGTCAGCTAATTATCTTCTGCTTTTTGTTCCTTTCCTGTTGAAACAGACTCCCCAGCATCACTGGACATGGTTTGTTCTCCATCTTCACAGGGCAGATCTGCCTTACATAAAGACCTTGGTTCCCAGAAAACCCCTGAGCTCTCTGCCCTGTGCCACAGGCAGCAGAGGGCTCTAGGGGAGGCACTTACACAGGCATACAGGTGACCTGAAAGGGAAGACAGTCAGGAGAGGGTCAGACAGAATGGGAGCCACGGAGACAGTTAGGTAGCAGTAGTGGCTGCGGTGGATGAGGAAGCCGCGTGAAGGAGGCGGATGGAGCAACGCCCAGACAGTTGGTGAATGCACAGGGGCAGCTTCGTATAAGCACAGTCCACAAGGGCTCCAGGGAGCCCGGGCGGAGGAGAGACGGCCGGATAGCACAGATGAGTTCAACATCTGTCTGAGGACATAAACAAAGTTGAAATGGTCAAGGCAATGGCACATCGAGCTAGTGAAGGATGGACAAGAGGTAGGGCAGAAAGGAAGCAAGAAGAGGAGGCAGGTGAGGCTGACTGGAAAGAAAGAGTGAGCAGGGCATTCCAGTCAATGTCAAGGGCTGGAGTTGTTGACTGCCCCAGGCCAATGTGCAGTATTGGTGCTCTTACTCGCTCTGGTCAAGAGATCCCTTATGGAAGGGCAGAGAGTATTCCTGGAAGTTGGAGGGGCCCAGCATCTCCAAGGTCCAGTGAGAAGCCGGCAAGCCAGGAGCAAGACCGGGACAAATGAGGGTGGAACCTAGAATCGACGCCTGAAGAAACCATCTCTCAGGAGTAATAAGAGCAGAGCTTTGTCTTTTCAGAACTCATATCTCATGAGTTTGTGGCCAACGTGAGCCGAGTCATGGCTTTCTTGTTAGCGGTACCCAAACCTTATGAGACAGTACCCAAAGGAGACTGCAGAGTACTGGTCTTGGAGATCAGCACAGGCCAAATTCAGGCTCTAATGTCATGGCCATATGACCTTGGCATGCTCTTCCCATCTTTTGTTTAGGAAGACAGGATGGAGCGAGGTGTCTTAGGGTTAGAGTTCACAATATCTAGAGATGTTTCTGGTAGTCCTAAGTGGAGAGGTGTCATTAGCATCCCATGGAGCAAGGCCAGGGTGTGCCTACAAATCCCACAATGTACCAGGAAATTCTTGAACATAGAACCATCCTGGTCCAAATGACAACCGTCCTGGAGTTGAGAAACCCACATCCCAGGAAGTGTTGATGGGCTACAATGGTAATGGTCAGGGAGGTAGCCTGTAAACTGGAAGATGAAATTATCAACTATTGGTAAAACTGCATTTCTTTGATTCTAAGATGCAACTGATAGCAATGTATGCACTCATTCTGATGAGTATTTCTTCACATGAACAAGAAACAGCTTCCTTAAATAAATTGACTTAAGCATTGCTTATTGGAGTTACTAAAATGGAAAATTGCATTTAAGAATCAAGAAATCTGGCACCAACTCTATGATCAACCACGGACAGTTGCTCTGGCATTTCTCTGGTAGGTAATGGAGGGCAAAGGTGATCAACTGCTGGGGTCTGGAGAGTCTATAGTTCTCGTGAGTAGGCAGAGGGATAGGCAGACCTCCTGCTTGGACCGGTTCTTCCATGAAGATGCCTCTGTAACGCGGGCTACAATTTTAAACACAACAATGAAGACGCAGCACTTACTTTCTCAAAGCCTCTCTGAGGTTCTTGAATCTGCCATCCGATGACACAAGCTTTTGGAGCTTGTCAAGCAAAGATTTGGTCTGGAAGGAATCAGAAGCATTTAATAACATTCAACACATATCCAGGCCCCAAGCCCTAGACTCTCACCCATGATCTAACAAGTTGACTTTGGGGCTTCAGGCCACATTTGGATTTGGAGACTTTCTGTGCCTGGCAACCTCATCCCTGATCTCCTTAGGTGTTAGGCTCAATCTCTGTCATAAGCACCTCTCTTCACATATATCTCCCAGAACACCAACGTGGTCAAAGATCCTGGAGACTGGTGAGATCCTGAGAGCTGGCGATTTAGAAGGACTTGGTGTAGAGCATATGCATTTAGAGCAGGAAATAGCTAATAAGAATGTTTGTGGTCATGAGGTTTTTTTTTTTTTTTTTTGTTTTCGTTTCTGTTTTCAGTGCTGGGGACTAAGTCTGGGGCTTTTGACATACAATGTTAATGCCTTGCCATGGAGGTGTGTGCCAGCCTTTAGGACATTTCTATGAGCTGGACAGAACAGCTCTGACAAATTTTCATATACCTTTACTCTGATGAGCCAGGGATGCCATCCAAGGTCAAGAATTGAGAGAAAGGATGGTAGAGGAATGGATCATCCAAGAAGGAAGGGCTTGGATGGAAAGGACGAAATGCTGGGCAAAGGGTGTGTAAAATGATCATCCAGGCCTGGACTACACATGAGCAAGGCAGCGGATAGGCAGCTGGGTTTGTCTGGCAAGAACAGTTGCATTCTCAGGAGAGTGCCCTGCACTGCATCTGTCTCTGTGCTCCCTTCCCTGCCTGGTCTATGGGATGTCTCTTTGAAGTACTCACTTCCCTTAGTTATAAAAGGGAGGAAAGGGGAACACAGGGCAGAGATGTTGACTGGTTTGGCTCCTTAGCTATAAAGAGTGGGAGCTCCGGTGTTTAGACTGATCCTACTCAAAGCACAAACACATTCTGATTTGATGACAGACATGTGACAGCAGAACAGAATCTACACTAAGTTAAGGCACATGATTGAGTTTCCTTTAAGACTAGCTTTCAGCACCCTGAAATTCATAGGCTAATCTCTGCTAGGGTCTTGGTGACTGCCTATACCATGAGGATACCCTCTTCTCTCTTTGTCCACTCGTGCAGAGAAATGACACAGGATGGATTCAGGTTAGATGTGGGGATTTAGCAACAGATATTGGACCTTTTCAGCCTATGTCACCCACCCTCAGCAGGCACAAGAGCAAATCCCCATTCGTTGGATATTCCCTAAGAGTAATACTACTAGGGTAGATATGATAGATTTGGGAAGATGGATACTGATACTTTGAAGCTATGAACAAGCATACAGGCTATTTTTAGTGTGTGTGTGTGTGTGTGTGTGTGTGTGTGTGTGTGTGTGTGTGTGTGATTTGTGAATGTATGTAGAAATCAGAGGTCATGCCTCAGGAGTCCTCCTTCTACCATGGGCTCTGGAGATTGAACTCAGGTCATGAAACTTACACGCGAACCACTTTACCTACCAAGCTATCTCACTGGCCCGATGTAGGCTGCTTCTGTGGGGGGACCAACTATGGCTCTGAGCAGGGCACAATTTGTTTCTTCCATGGCCTCATGCCTACTGTGTACATGGAGACTGTCTTTGGGCTGCCCTACTCTATCCAGGACAGAGTTTGGGAGGTCATGAGCTTTCTTATTGTGCTCCTAAGTACATGATGTTAAGCTTAGGTTAGACCTAGAGCTCCCATTCTCTAATGCTCCTTGGGGTGCTAGGCCCCTGGATCTTGAGAGTCTCTGGACATCAGTGGGCAGAAAAGGTAGAAGCTCTAGATATCTTACTAGACTCAAGGAACAAGCAAAGAGTCTCCGTCAGGAATATTGTCAAGAAGGAAGACGCTTCTGTGGCCTCCAAAAATACCTTCTTTTCCTGCTTATCAAATAGAAGACATCAAGTGGTGAAGACTATCTCCTCCCAAAGAGGCCAAGTCATGCAGGGAGCTGAAGACTGGCTTTTGTCCCTACAGATTCAGCTTCCCTGGGGTGAGGAACCACAGGCATATCACATATTCTTGCTATCCCATAGAGTCACAATTAGGCACTTACTCAAGGGACAGAGATTGTTTGAAAGATGACAGGGAAGGGAACTGAACACAGAAAGGAGAAACACAAAATTTCAAAGCACGTTTGACCTTCCTGTGGGGCTGGTCTGCATTTGACATCATGCTTTATTGAATTAGACTGACATACTAAAGAAAGTGATAAAAAAAAATGAGGCTTGTTTCAGGGTCTTTAGGAAATGTGGCCATCTTGGTGGGTCATAAGAGTCCACAGGCTACCTGCAGAGAGATAATGAACCTGGGCCATGTACAAGGCCTTTCAAAAGTCATCAGAGCCAAGCACAGTGTAGGTGCATAACTACTGCATAGATTTGTTTCTTTGTTCATTTCTTTGTTTAAAACTTTATTTATGTGTTCATTTTATATTTTTCAGAATAGTTTATAAATGGGATTAAATTACTAAAGATTTAAGTGGTATATAAAAAAAAAAAAGCCAGAAAAGCCAGCCAGCAAAGTTGAGGCCTGTATGTGCTTTTGGAGGTACCTCTACTTTTGTTATACCACCTGGTGACTCTGGTTTCCTGCCCCTAACCCCAGCCCGGGCCCCTCTGGCAGCAGTGCCAGCTTTCTATGCGCACCTGCTTGGAAACTTTGAGCCATGTCTTTTTGAGTCGGAAGATTGCGCTGCGGTTGATGGAGGAAGTGACCTCCAGCACAGCATTGTAGTTGTGCAGGCAGCGGCATATGTCGGCCACAGCCACCCACTTCTCGATGGCGCTTGCTCTTGCGTTGATGTCCTCGTTTCGGATAATTTCTGAAGCAATGAAGTTACTGACCTTTAAGCCAATGCAATAAGATAGGAAAAAAAGTATGAGGAAGAAATATTGTAAAGATAATAAATCATTATCTACAGACACAATTTCTTGTTAAAAATCCCCAAACAACGAACTGGAAAACTATCAGAACAAATGCTTAATATAAAAAAGGAGACATTGTCCTATAAATTAGTGATGCTCAATTAATTAGAAACACTATGAAGCTGAGGATGGTAGCAATCCCAGTACTTAAAAGGTCTAGGCAGGAGGATCTCAAATTTGAGGCCAGCCTGAGCTACATAGTAAGGCCTTACCTCAATAAAATAAGATAAAAAAATGAGCAAAAAGAAAATAATGACAAAGAGGTTTTGCCACCCAAATAACAAGAGATCTATGAATTATCTTGGAATTTAAGTTAATGAGAACCATGTAGGATGTTTCATGGAGAAAAAGGTTATTGGAGGATGTAAAGTGCTTGAATAAGAACCATTCTTTCATAACTAACTAATGAGTTCAATGTAAAACAGTTAAACATCCAGTGAAAATTGCTTTGGAACTTGATAGACTGACTCTAAAGTTCATGTGGAAGTATAAACATGCATGACAAGCCTGGTTCTGAGTGAACTTCCCACCATATTCCCTTCTAGAATAGGACACATGCTTGGTCTCACATATCCAGTAGACTTCCTTGGAATCCTGCACCCTGCCAACAATCACATTCATGCTAACAAATTACGTGTGAGTTACAACTGGAGTGGCTAAGGGGATGGAAGCTGGGGCCCAAACATCAGGGAACTAGAATTGCAAGGAGCTGGGAAATCAGGGACATCGGCTTCCCTGCATGTTACCTTGTATCTATAATATTTTAAAACAGAAAGCACCAATCAATAGGACAAAGACTTTAGAGGCAAAGGGATAGTAGAAGATTGAACAGAGGCACACATTCTATCTCCGAGCAGTGTGATGGGTGTGAACAGAGATGCCAAGTGCCAAGCAGCCACAAGGGCAGCCTCCAGAGGACGGTGTGAGTTCAAAGGGAAACTTTTCTATGTCACATGGGCAGTACCATTTAGTCTTTTTCAGCTTCAGTTTCTTCCTCTATAGACTTGGGGGTTAAAAGAGATGGAATGTCTTTCCTGTAGTGAAAGACTCCACAGTATCAATGAACACCCATCCTGTTCATGACCTGTACTTGCTCCATCCTGGGTGCATAGAGTTCCAGGACCAGGCTGTACCTTTCTCTCTGACACTGCAATACTGTCCCTTCCTCATTTCTTCCTGGCTGACAAGGGCACTCCTGGAGGATGTTTGTCAGGGAATTATTTTTGCTGGGGTTGATATACAATGCTGTCTGTGGCCAAGACAAGTAACATCATGTGCTCCCACCTCTAACCATAGAAGGCTCTTTACTTGTGCTGATTAAACTAGAGAATGAAGATGTTGTATGCAAATGTTCTCAGGGCTGGCACAAGGCTAGGAGGAGAGAAGTCCCATGGATACAGAGTTTGGAGTACCATGTGGGGAAATTGCTGGGAGAGATTTTTTTTCAGTGCTAGAGACCCAGCTCAGGGCCTTGTATGTACTAGTTAAGCACTCCGCCACTGAGCTACTTCACCATCCCTTTGTTTTCTTTTGAGATAAGATATTGTTATGTAGCCTTGATTGGCCTTGAACTTGTTACCCTCCTGCCTCAGTCTCCTGAATGGTGGAATTATAGGGATCTGCACAAGAGTATTTTTTTCCCTCTCTCATAGAGTGAGTCATCTTCCATTGCACAACAAGGGAACACACATGTGGCACCTCATGCCAACCAGCAGACCCTTCCAGACCCCTGCATCTCAGGATCTTGAGTGTAAAAGGAGCCCCCATCTCCTAGGGGTGATGTAAACTTAGGATGAGATTGCTGTACATATAGAACATGGTGCCAGGCAATTATATAAGATCGTAGAGGCTACTTTTATTAAAGAACTTTGCAAGTGCTCCTCGTGACCACAGCCTCCCCAGAAGACCCTGAAGCCTCTTTAGCCTCCATTCTCTGGGAAGAGATCCTGAGAACATTGGATGCCTGTGTGTGTGTGTGTGTGTGTGTGTGTGTGTGTGCGTGTGCGTGTGCATGTGTGTGTATGCATGTGCGTGTGTGCGTGTGCGTGTGTGTGTGCGCGTGTGTGTGCGTGTGCGTGTGTGTGTGTGCGTGCGTGTGTGCGTGCGTGTGCGTGCGTGCGTGCGTGCGTGCGTGCGTGCGTGTCTGTCTGTCTGTCTGTCTGTCTGTCTGTCTGTCTGTCTATGTATGTTGCACCAGTCTGATCTTAGTGCCCTAATCAGTCAGCTCAAGCCCTTTTTGTCACTCACATAGGGCCACTTTTCTGCTCTTGTGTTTTGTCTCCTCTTAACCACTCTCCTCCAGGAAAGCCAACTGTAGAGAGAGTACTGGGAGGTGGGAACTGAGGAGCCAGTTGCAGGGCTATCGTAACTCTGTCCAGTGGCAGTCTCAAGCCCTTGGCTTCAGAGTCTTCTCGGCCTTGTTCTCAGTGTCTCTGGGGCCTCTGGTCTCTTCAGTGCTAACTTGTGGAGCCATCTTACACACCACACAAGGAAATGTGGTGGCTAGCACATCACACCATCCTGTCTAGGGTAGAGGAAACTCCTGACATTTTGGAAAGTCAGAAGGGTTTGGGTAATGTTCATACCAGAGAGAAGTTGTCAGCCATTTCCAGACCCATTTTGCTTATTTCTACGTCTGAGATGAGCTAAGAAAATAACAAACACAGCAAGAATGCTTTGGGTCTTTTCTGTCCAACTCTTTCTCCTTTTCATCCTTTCTGCTACTGGTCTGCTGTGACCCCACTCTAAGAAGGAGATGCTTGTGGTGACTACAGGCCTGAAGAGGCTCCTCAGGAGCCATTGTTGGCTGATGGCTTGAGATGACTATCCCAGGTGATCTTTATACAGTCCTTTCACATTCATCTCTCTAACAGGGGAAGAAACTGAGACTGAAGAGACACAAGTTGGCCCTGGCTACACAGCTGAAAGTGGGCCTCCTCTCCCCTCAGCCCTCTGGTGGCCTCACCAATGAAGAGACCGGCAGGAAGGGTGATGCACATGTGTGTACTCACATGGTTGAAGTGTTTGGTGGTTTTCATAATGTAAGGTGTCCTTTCATACTTCTCGGGCTTCATCCAGCCCTGGCCAAAGAATTCTCTGCAGGGAGGAAAGAGGAACCCAGAGTAGATGAAATTAGCTCTGCTGTGCCCATTCAGTGTTGGGTTACTCTTTTGCTTTTTGAAGTGGTCATTTCTAGGGGAGCAGCCCTCTACAGAGGCCTTCAAGAGGAAGGAACCTTGAGCTCAAGCCCAGTTCTGTGATGCCCTGTTTCAGACAAGCGCTTTGCATCTTGGGTCCTTTCCTCATCTGTGAAATGGGAGGCCATCATGAGACTGGAAGGAGATGGGGTAAGAGATGGCCTAGCACAGCAGATTTTCCTATGAATCTTTTGCTACATTTTAGTAGTGAAGCAAGTTGGCCCTGGCTACACAGCTGAGGGTGGGAGCCAGAATAGCTGGCCAGAATAAGGTGATACATAGCCACAAAAGGGGTTTGGTGGTAGGGCTTATGCTTAGCACGTTCAAGGCCCTGGGTTCAATTCTCAATGCTATAAAAAAACAAAACAAAACAAAACAAAACAAAACGAACATCAGGTGGGACATAAGAGGATAAGTGGATAAAATAAACCTCATGGGGAAGTCACAGACTGCCCACGTTGCCGAGTGACCAGTAGAGGTGCCTGAGTGAAGACCCACAGACCGGTGAAGCTTTGGGGAGGTAACATCTGTGAATATACATGTTGCTCTTGCTACCAGAGGGAGGTAGGAGTAACACTGCTTCCACATCCTGGGGGTTTGTAGATCTCCAGGCCAACCCTGTCATCAGGTTAGGCTATCCTTATGTCTGTGAAGCTATGAACACGCCTCTGGAAGGCAGACTAAATGCACTGAAGGTCCTGATGACCTGTGGCCTCAGACATACCAAGGTTGAGAAACTGTTACATAATAATTATTAGAAATTCAGAGAAATGCCTTGTTTGGGAGAAAGCTTAGTTTAGCTTTAAAAAAAAAAATGAAAACAGAAAGCCATCTTAACTTAGAATGCACGGCTAAGGACATGAACAGTGTTCACAAATACATGCCGGTCGTTAGGTGAAGAGAGAGAGAGAGACATAAAATTGTGTAATTACAGGGAAAACCAGGGTGACTAAAGACAGGGCAGGGCAGACAGCAGCAGGCCTGAGGCTTCATCAAAGTCCAAGGCCATTCCAAAAATTTATTCCTAGGGCTTGTACACACACACACACACACACACACACACACACACACACACACA
>JADRCD010149908.1:0-21789 GCA_019843815.1 Montemys delectorum
GGGGGGGGGGGAAGGAACAAAGGTCAATATAAATAACTTTTTAAAAGGTGATGTTTCATATAGAAAATAGCTTGATTCAGAACAATGTACAGCTCCCAGAACCCTGCACACAGTGTACTGTGCATTGTCTAGGAGGCCTTGTCAATTCTCAGCCCTTTAAGGAATAGTGTTCATGTATGTACTCCTAGTAATCACGAGGCCCACCTAGGACTGAGTCCAGAGTGAACCTGGACTACATAGGAGTCTCTGCTACCTCAACCACCACCAAAACCCCCCATGGGACAATAAAAATGAGTGAAGAAAAACAGTCTAGACAACTCTGGACTGTGCTTGCCAGAGGCCACAGAAAAACACTGCTTATGGGTTCGTGCTGATGGCATGCTCAGCTTTATACAACCTAAGACCTGCCAAAATGGAACTGCCCATAGTCGGCTGGGCCCTCCTACATCAACCACTAACCAAATTATCCATAGACCTGCCTGCAGGCCAATCTGATGGAGGCATTTTCTCAATTGAGCTTACTCTAATAACATTAGCTTGTGTCAAGTTGACAAAACAACCAATCAATACAGGTAGGGTGCCCATGTCATGTCAACTAGATCACAAGGCAGCATAGGGTTTCTGTAAGGGTGGTATGTGAGGCAGAAAGCAACTTAACTGGGTCCACCCTCAACAGGTCTGTGGAGGACCAAGTTCACTGTTGCTGGAGAAGTGTGAGGGAAGGGAAGCCAACGTGTGTGAGAGAGCCCACAGTCAAGCCGTGGAAGACACTGGAGGCAGGAGAGAGATGGCATATTGAGGGAATATGGCAAAGAAAAGGAGCCCCTTACCTTAGTCTGGCTGAAGGCTGGCCAGCTGAGAGAGAGTCCAGAATTTAAGCAAGCTAACAAAACTTGCCACCAAGATTGCCTACATAGAGACATGCTTCCTCTCAATAGAGATAACACAAATAAAGATGTTAAAATAGCAATGAGTCATGCTGAAGGCCTGAGTGTGTGTGACCGTTAAACTCAAAGGTCCTTACGAGTTTACAGCTGGGAAAGGAGTAATTTCTTTGAAAATCTCAAAAAACACGATTGTGATTTTTGTTGTAGTCAGAACATGTCTTGACTCCCTTGTGACCTAGGATAATAAGGATTTAATTTAATCCTTGGGGTCTTTGTCTTTATCTCCTCAGCCCATAGTCCTCTCCAAGGCACCCTAGAATCCACCCTATGATCTCATTGTAAAATGTTCCTAGCAGAACATGGTCATGCGTGCCTTTAAGCCAGTATGCTGTATGGGCGTTTCGTCTGCATATATGTCTGTGTACCATGTGTACCTGGTACCTTTGGAGGCCCAAAGAAAACAGCTGTGAGCAGCCACGTAGGTGCTGGGAATCAAACTGGGGTCCCGTGGAAGAGCAGCAAGTGCTCCTAACCACCCAACTACTTAACAAATAGCATTTATGCTTCATATTGACTCATCCTGAAAGGTTTTTTTGGTTGCAAAGTTAAGGTCTTTGGAAAAATCTCCGAGCCTGATGGTGGCGCACGCCTTTAATCTCAGTTCTTGAGAGAGGCAGTCAGATTTCAGAGGTTGAGGCCAACCTGGTCTCCAGAGCAAGTTCCAGGTCAGCCAGGGCTACACAGAGAAGCCATGTCTTGAAAAACAAAGCAAAAAGAAGTGAGCTCTTATAAAAGGCATTGGTCATTGCATTTTTATTGAAGCAATAGAAAAATAACCAAGATAAGGGGTTTCTCAATATGTTTCCCAGCCTACTCTTAGGTGCAAGCAATCCTCCTGCCTCTGTCTGCCAAGTGGCTGGAACTACAGGTATGCTCCACCGCCCCTGACTTTACACTGTCATTTTTGTTTTGTTTTGGAGTGAGGCTCTCCTACTCTCCTGGCTAGCCTTAGACGTAGCAACGCTGGCTCTTGCCTCCACTACTCAGGTATGCTGAGGTTTGCTTTGTTGCTTATTGTAATGCTAACTTCTGTATCCTAAGATCGGTTGCCTCAAGATGAGTGAATTCTCACGTATGCCAGCTTTTGTTTGCAAACCTTGCTCCTTAATTCAAAACTATTGGTTGAATAAAGATGCCTACAGCCTGTATCTGGGCAGAAGAGTTGTTAGGCAGGGCTTTGGTTCCCGGTCAATCAGCTGAGATCAGAGTATGTGACTATCAATCTTGGACCTCTATTATGGTGCCAGCGCGACCCCTGGTGGCGTATTGAAGAACTGCCCAATTTCAATTTCCACATCTTAAAGGGTTCTTCAGTGTTAGGGATTTTCTGGATATTTATTTCCTCGTAGATGTTCCTTTAGGAATTCACCCAGCCATTGTTGACAAAATATATTGTCAAATGTTCACTATATAAATAATTCATTTACTGAGTTGCCAAGTTATCAGAGACTATAAACTTATTGGGGGGAATCTAAGCCCTTCCCTAAGTGATAGGTGACATTTGGTCAAGATTAGGCATGTGTATGTCAGGCTAGGGGGTGTCCTACAAAAGTAAGAGACCATGGAAGGTCTCGTGGGCATGGTGGTGTTTGCACCAAGCACCGAAGGGAAACTATTTCAGAAGTGGACAAGGGTGGCACTTTCAAGACAGAAGGACAAACAGATGCCTTGCATCCCTCCTCACTGTCCATCCCCCTCCCATCCCCATTTCCACCCTTCTCTCATTAAGCATGAGAATCTTCAAGCCACAGTTCCTCAAAGTGCCCCCAGGAGTGTGGGGGCTGCCACCTACACACACCTTGCACCTTTAGTTGCCAGTTGTGGCCCCATGCTTTCTCTGCCCAGTTGCCTTGAAACAACCCCTTTATTCTCTCCAGGGCCCACAGGGCACTTCTCACAGGTCTCTGTGAGCTGCCCTGCTTATCTGAGTTCACTCAACAGATGTCTTTTAAAGGCTTGCTCTGGTAGAGCAAAAGAGAAAAAAGAAAAAAAAAAAAAAAAAAAAAAAAGCTGAGCAAGCAGGACCAAGCATACTCTGAGGGCACCCTTGTTCTGGAACACAGGATGAAGCCTCCAGTAGGGGCTCCCCTTTCCCTCCCCTCTCTCACCAACCATCCTTTCTCTAGTCCCTGGATTCAGACGCTCCACACCCCCCCCCCCCCCCCCCAGACTCTGTAGAAGGTGCCTCAGGACTCAGAATCTTGAGCAGTTGTTGGAGGGACACTCCTGGTGCTCAAAGGAGAGAAGCTTATTGTGTTAGAAGGAGCCCTGGGCTCACAGAGAAACCCCTTCATGGCCACCAGCCTCCTGATTGTTAATAAAGTGTTCTTGGTTCTACCAAGACACTTAGCATTCATCCTGCAAGGCAAAAACTGTCCACTGGGTGGCAGCAACAGGTTAAAAAAAAAAAACCTCTCTGATAACTCATTGTTGCCACCCAGATTGAGAGTCCTAGGAAGAGGACCCTTGTTTGTGGTACACCTGACCTAGAAAGAGAGGAATGCTGGGTGAGCAAGGTTGACCTGGAATACCAAGACTCCAACTCTCTCCACAGTCTAGCCTCAGCTCTGAGCTAGGCTTGGACACAGGGCCTCCTACACTCCTGTGCCATTCCTTCAGTGGCTCACAGTGGTCCTAGAGTGCTCATGAGCCCTCTGTAGAATGGCAGAGCCAGGTCTGCAAGCACACATAGGCTTAGTTTATCGAACCGCCAGCATCAGAGCCCAGTGGAAAGGCAGCCAGCCCCTAAGAGCTTGGGAAGGAATCCCAGGGCCTGTGCAGTTGGCATCAACCGTGTTCCATGTACAGAGGAGACTGAGGAGGAATTGTGAGACTGGGGCCAGCTGGAGCCTAGGGGCAGAAGGAGATGAAGTGGCCATGGAAGCTTAGATGATGGGTCTTCTGAAAAAATCACAGAGAACCCAGGGCCCTGTGAAGCCAGCTTAGTGTCCAGCTAAATTGCATGTAAGAGAGGCAGCCGAGGCATGGGAAGGGGATGGCTGACCATTTCCCAGAGCCAGAGAGACTGCAGTGGGGGGAGGGGGATTCAGAAATGAAGGAGGAGAGACAGAGCCTCCAGGAAGAAAGAAACATGCAGAAGGCTCTGGACAAGTTTGCGACAGAGTCCAGTGCAGGAAGGAAGGCTTCAGCTTCATGTGGGACAATAATAGGGACTTGCCTTGGGGTGACGGGGAGACTTGGGGTACAGAGCAGACAGGCCCTCCTTTGGATACTTTCCATGGGATACAGAGGGAGGTGCTCCTTGCCCATCTCTGCTCTGCCCTGCCCTTGACCACATCTCCCCAGTTCCACCTCTCTCTTGTATGGGGCCATGTCTCACTCTCAGCCTCAGTGAAGCAGGCCCCAGCTGCCCTGTGAGGATCCTTCTGCTGTGATCAGCCAGAATGGAAGGTGTTGTGCATTGTGGGGACAAGACGCACTGATCCAGTCTGAGGGAGAGGAAGACTTTATTCAGTGCTTTTGTGTGTGTACCTGTAGCACATAAGAGTCTATAAAAAGGGAACAGGAACTCCTGCTCTGTGGCTGCTCTTGGGCTCTCAAAGCCTCCACTGGACACAGGTGGCTTCATGTTAAGACCATGGACAGCAGCCCTGGAGTCTCCAAATGCCTCCGTGGGAAGGTCACTGCCTTTGGTTTTTCAGGTATCTGATGGCCTTCTTCACATGCTTGTCCTTGGGGTCTACACAGATGTGCTTGTTCTGGACAGTCACAAACCTACACAGGAGAAGGCAGTGAGTAAGATGCAGAAAGGCCTGCAGGGCTCGGCAACCAGCCACATCTGCATTGACCTGAACGCTGAGCTCCCTGGGCAAGAACTGGATGGCCTTACATGCGCCATTAACGATTCTTTCCTACTGGAATCCTGACTCCATCCCAGCCTCCCTAGGGCCAGGCCTGTAGGACTTCATGCCTTAACCTTTCCCTGGCCCCTCCCACCCCTCACCCCCAAAGCATCTTGAACCTGATGAGTAGGAAGTGAGAGAAGGAGCCTCAGGCTGCATGTTATCCTCTACTCAGCTCAGACTCAGAGCAGGAGGTGACAGTATTGCTGCCTACTGGCTCTGTTACCTGGGATGTCCTATCCATCTCAGAGTCTCAGTTTTACCATGCGTAAAGAGGTTGGACCGGGGGCTGGAGAGATGGCTCAGCGGTTAAGAGCACCTA
Organism: Montemys delectorum; assembly: GCA_019843815.1. Taxonomy (NCBI): domain Eukaryota; kingdom Metazoa; phylum Chordata; class Mammalia; order Rodentia; family Muridae; genus Montemys; species Montemys delectorum. The sequence continues at coordinate 5,133 of JADRCD010149908.1, forward strand.
CTGTTCTTCTGAAGGTCCTGAGTTCAAATCCCAGCAATGACATGGTGGCTCACAACCATCCATAACAAGATCTGACTCCTTCTTCTGGAGTGTCTGAAGACAGCTACAGTGTACTTACATATAATAAATAAATAAATCTTTAAAAAAAAAAAAAAAGAGGTTGGACCTCCTCATCTGTGTGCATCCTTGGGTGCCCAAAGCTGCCAGCCCAGGGCAATAGGGCTTGTCCTCTCCTTCCTTCTTCCCCTGGGCTTCCTGGGCACTCTGAGGCCCACCCACCCAATCTGGGCTCTAGGAATAGGAGTGGGACAGAGGGATACTCACACAGTGGCATCCTTGGGACACTCCACTGAGGTACTGTACCAGGCCACCAGTTTCCTGATGGGAATGACCCCTTTGAAGTAATCCAGGCAGCACTCTCGGCCTACGTTGGTCCCTCGAGCTGGAAGAGCAATAGGAAGCAGGTGTCCTAAGGGTCAGGCCATGTACCTGAGGACCCATGGAATGTTCTGATGTATGCCTGTGTGAGCCTATGGGTAGTGACTACATGTGCCTCTCTTTGTATCCTGCTTGTTCCTGGTGTGTGTGTGTGTGTGTGTGTGTGTGTGTGTGTGTGTGTGTGTGTTTCTCCTTGTGTCTGCATGTTTGCATATTCATCTGTGTGTGTCTGCATGTGCAGCTGTCTGAATCTAGGAACCTTATTTCAACTTCCCGTTCTAAACTAAATATAAAAACCTTTTCATATGTTCTTGGAACCAATTCTCCGTTGTTATGTTGTTCCCTGATGATACATGAAGCCCATTAATGAAACAAATGGATGCAATTCTGAGAATTGTTCATTCTGTATCATAAGCCCACAGTCAAGGCCACTATGTCCTAACATCGCAGGATGAGACGACTGCCCGTGGTGTTCCAGGTGTGTGTCCAGGTCAGATGCTTGACATCATCCCCATAACCCCCAGCATACTCAACCCCATCACCCCCACCATCCCCATCACCCCCACCATCCCCACCATCCTCAGCACCATTATCCTCCCTCCAGTGCTCCTGCGGCCACCTCTAGTGATCCCTGTAAGAACAGACAGGATATAAGTCACACAGCTTGTGTCTCTGCCATGGTCTCTGTCCAGTGAGTGGTTCCCACCTGCCCTACCCTGTATGTGCCCGTCTCTCACCAGCGCTCACGTGCTGCAGAGAAGTCCCCAGAAGCACGGCAGCCAGGAACAGCATCTGAAGTGACATCTTGGTACCAGAAGCCCAGAGGAAGCTCTTCGTGGGTCCTTCTGTTTGTCTTGGTGCCCAGCATTGAGGTGACCTATTTAACCTCTTTGGCGGTCATCCCACGCCTCCTGTCCCCTCCTATAATTCTTCCAGACTAGAGAAATTCAAAGAATTTGAGATAATTTAGTAGAAGTCCAGCTTGGGAATGTTTGTGGCTTTCCAGAGAATGGTCACTCGACTCAGGACAGAGGAGGGGATCTGTGTCTAGGGAAGGACAATGACTGACTTCTCTTTTCGAAGGGAGCATTTCTTGGTTCCTCTATTAGCAGGATCCATGGCCTCAGCCTCAACTCATTTCATCCCTTGTCCTGGTACTGGTGAACTTCCTTTGTGCCCGGTGCCCTGTGGAGGCAGGTTGGGGGCCTAAACAGAGACCTTAGGGACTATGCCAGTCAGGGCTCCAGGGTCCAGAAGATCCATAGGAGGGCGAACAGGTTACAGGGATGTTCTGTAGAAAAGACCTAGCTCCATCCTATTCGGAGGAAACCAGAGGCTCAGCTTCAGCTGAGCCTGTCTCCTTGTCCTTCCCCAGGCTGGCTCTTACCCCAGGAGGCTAAGCTGAGGGAGGCTTTAATTACTGTGTACAAGTATCTACATGTGTGTTTCAGTGGATTGGAAAGCTCAGTGCCCAGAAATGAAGCAAAACCAGGGTTTATTGAGAAAAAGAACCAGGTCCAGTGGCTTAGGCCTGGCATCCCAGCTACTGAGGAGGCTGAGATAGGATGTTTTGAGGCCAGCCTGAGCTACCAGAGATCATAGGTGCTAGTGAGACCCCATCACAATAAGGGGAAATGCCACTGCTTTGCTGCGCTACCCAAGGCATGTGCCACCGCGTGTTTTACTCTTTAACATTTTATCAATCTCTTATTTATTTATTACATTTATGTGCATGGGTGTTTTGCAGGCACGTGCTAGCAGGCATTCTACCCACTGAGCCACACCCCAGCTCCTCCTGGCATTTTGTTAGAAGTCTTGGCTCTCAGCAAGAGACACAGACCCAGGCTGGGGGCTCCTTTCCCTTCTCATGTCTCCATTTTCCTTCAATCCGGCCCTAAGGCCACAGCATCACTAAATTTGCTCATTCTCCCAGACTATATCTGTTCTGTAAGTACCTGTCCCCAGGTGTGCAGTTCTGTGGCAGGCAGGCGCTTGGGCTTTGATTCTGACACTGGAGTTCTGGGCCTGGCTTCTCCTTGCCCCTAAGTGACCAGAGACAGTTTGAAATGACACCTCATCCTCCCTTACCCCCTCTCATGCTGTTAGGTCTGGCCCCATATTAATCATTGAGCTGCCATCAAAATTTCACTACAAGTAGTGATGGTAAGAGCCAAGTGGTGGCGGCACATGCCTTTAATCTCAGTACTCTGGAGGCAGAGGCAGGCAGAGCTCTGAGTTTGAAGACAGCATAGTCTACAGAGTGAGTTCCAGAGCAAGCCTGGACTACAGAGAAACCCTGTCTCAGGGGTGGGGGTTGGGGAGCGATGGTAAGAACAGCAGCCATTATCTGTTGAGACCATACTCCGGGGAACAGTGCTCAGAGTATAAGCCCATCAGTCCCGGGGGACGCTCCTGAGATCAAGAGGAGAAAGTTCAGGCATCTCTCTGCCCTGCAGGATGTTGGCTATTTTGGGTCCTGAGCCCTGGGCTTTTCCCTACTTTGTCCAAACTTCCCTGTGGGCTGGGTCCTGTGCCATTGTTTCACTGAGTGACCTAGGGCATCTCACAAATGCTCTTTGGGCTTGAGTTTCATCCCCTGTAGGGGGAAGTCCACATAGTTCCCAGGAGCCTACTAAGATGGTAGAACTGGCAAAGGTAGGATCTTCCTTTGGCAGGCCCATCCTAGCGACTCTCTGCTTCCCTTGGAGTCCCGTGGCTGCCAGATTCTCTGCCCTACCCACAGCCATAGCTGAATAGGGTCTTTGCCTTTGGCGTGTCTGGCTGCACTCTTGCTGCCCAGGCCAGGCTTCCAGTGCTTCAGAGAAGATGCAGGGGAGGCTGGCTGCCCTTGTGGCCACAGAGATCATGTATGTCTAGCGGTGCCCCAGTTATGGCTGGTCTGGTCTGAGAACCAGGTAAGAAGTTGTAACCTGGAGACAGGAGTCTCACGCTTGAGGAAGAGGTGGCTGTCTGCTGATCTGCATCTTATGGGTATCTCTTAACCTCACTGCACCCCTGCTCCCCTCCCCCCAACTCCCACCCTCACCCCTGCACCCCCTTCCCAGTGGCTCCTGCCCAGGCTCCTGAGGCAGAGGCCAGCCCATGCTGCTCTGTGCTAGAGCACAGTAACGGATGATTATGCTGCAATCAGCAACTCTGTTGCCAGGGACACGGCCTGAGCACCGCTTTGGAAACTCCCCACATGGGTTTCAAGGCCTCTGTTTGACTGCACACTGAGATCTTTTCTCCAGAAAAAAAGACTCAAATCCCCTGTCCTTCTAGGGAAGCAGCCAGCTGCAGAAACAGAGTCTGAGCAGTTACCTCTTGACTTGAGGGGAGCAGGGCAGCCATTGCCTCAGGTCCCTGGCAGCCTGTCGCCTGTTCTTGGGGAGGTTCCCCAGGAAGTGGGGAAGGAGCTACTGGTGAGATAGGCACTTTGGAGGGCTGTCTAAGAGGATGTGACAATTCAAAGGTCTTTGCAGGTAGAATTCCTACCCAGAGAGGCAGGAAGGGCCATTTGTATACCCATGGCATAGAATAGGCAGAGGTATACAGGGAGCACACACAGAGAGGTGAGCTGGGAGATTAGCATGAACTCTGAGGGAATTAGCTCAGTCACTAGGTCAGAACTATCCATAACTGGTGAATGCAGACAAGAAGAGGTGAATACACGGCCAGGCTACAGTTGAACCCTGTTGGGGAAGCAACATGAAGGGACATTTGTGAGGGATTTTCCTTGCTAGGGATTACCCACACCATACCTGCTCCATTATCCCAGCAATGAAGTGGAATCCCTGGGGACCTTCCAAATGGAATGTCCTAGCATCCTTGGGCATGCCATGTCCAGATCGCTCCAACTCATGGCAACCAGACTCATGAACTATGCTCTGGCTCCCTCTCCTGCCCTCCCACCCAACTCTGAACTCCTGCATCAAGGGAGTCCTTGGGGGCAAAACCAGCTAGACTCTAGCTGCTAGAGGCATTGAGATCTCTCTCTACTTTGGCCAGAAGGAGATGGACCAGTGGAATTCTGGGTCTTTTATCCTGAGAGGTCCCTGTTTCTATCCAAGACTCTTCCTAGGCATGGGTCTTAAGGTTTGGAGTAAACTTAGGATGCCCTAGGTCACAGAGCAGGTAGCTGGACTGTAAGATCTTCATCACCTTCAACAGTTTGGGACACTTGTCACATACTGGAGCTAAAGGTGGCATAGAAATGTCATCTCAGGGCCTTGTCCAGGGAGTCCTCTATTTTAACACCCAGCAATCTTTCCCTATACCTCCTCTCCCCAATACCCCCAGTCCAGTCACATTCCCCTGTACTTCCCTAGCCTCAGCCCTTCCTGCAGACCCACCTCCTACTGCTCAGCTTTCAGTTTGTGGACACCCAGGGATGTTCCTCTTGTCCAAAGCCTTCGAATCCACCTCTCCCACTTCCTTACACTCTAGACTTCTTCAGATTACAGCTGGGACTCCTTCTCATGTCTTTGACTCCCACCCTGCTGTGCTCAGAGGCCACTGAGTTGCTATTAGACAATGGCTTCCCATTGTATTGTGTGTGGTGTCGCACTCAAAGACTGTGGGATCCACAGAAACAAGACCCAGTAGCACCCAGAGAACATAGCATGTTCAACTAAATGCACCTGCTAATGAATGGAAGTGGCGTGCAGTTGGATAGATGGGTGAATGGCTGACAGGTGGGCCAGTGAGTGGGTGGGTGAATACGTGGATGAATGGGTGTGTAGGTGGATGGAGAGACGATCGATGCATGCACATGCGCACATGCATGGTCACTTACCAGTTACTTAACTATAGTCAGATTCATGCTCAGTTCTTTAACTTTAAAACAATGATTTATTTTACTTTAATATCTTTTTTTGTTTTTGTTTTTGTTTTTGTTTTTTCGAGACAGCGTTTCTCTGTGTAGCCTTGGCTGTCCTGGAACTCACTAGGCTGGTCTCGAACTCAGAAATCCACCTGCCTCTGCCTCTCAAGTGCTGGGATTAAAGGCATGCACCACCACCACCCGGCCTTTAATATCTTTTGCTTTAATAATTTTCCTAGGCAGTGCAGGCTGTCTTGAACTCATAACCTTCTAGTCTTAGCTTTCAAAGTGCTGGCATTGGAAGGATGCTACAGCATGCCCAGATTAGCAGAATTATTATTATTATTATTATTATTATTATTATTATTATTAGACATAGTTTCACTAATGTAGCCTTAATTGAAGTCACAATCCTCCTGCCTCAGCCTTCCAAATATTGGGATTCTAGGTGTGAGCTGCCATATGGAATTTAACTTATTGTGTCAGTGTGTCCCAGCACCCACGGGTCTCTCTGGAGTCCCTCTGTCTTGAAAGAGCCAGAGAATTGAGCTAAACGCCCTTTATGTGAGGAGACTGGGCATATTCAGGGTAGTTAGGGTGTAGACATGACCCTTTATCTAGTTCACAGCTTCCTGTGGGTTGTGGGCATGTCTGCTGATCTGAATTGCTTCTGTGTAGCTGGGGTCCCACAGCCTGCCTTCATCCCATAGAAGCCCTCTTTCTCATCCACAGCTTTAGCACTGACTCAGTTTCTGACAGAAAAAATAAAAATGCCAGACACGGGGCAGGGAAAGTAAACAATGGCCACAGTAATGACCCATAATAATTGCAGCAGTTACCATCTGTGAGGATCCACACAAGCCACCTGTGGTAGGGATCCCAGGAGCCCTCTCCACCTGTCCCTCTGCTTTATAAAGAACTCTGCTTGACCCACGCCCTTCTCCAAGCCTTCTTACTTCTTCTTTCACTGACAGACAGCACACTGCCTTCTCCCTCGTGTGGCCCACCCTTCCCACTATCGCTTCCTCTCCACCCATCAGTGAGGTGACGGCTCCTCAGCAGTGTGGTCGGAGGATTAGCTCATACGGGGGCTAACTTCATTCTTCATGCTATGTGGGACTCTGAATTGTCCACGGCTACTCCCAGGATGTGTGGCCACCCAGCAGACACCCTGGGAGGGGCATCGCCATTCCTGTCCTGTCCCTCTTCCGTCTTTCCAGGTTGATATAGCCAAGGACAACTTTGTGACCTTCCCCTTTCTATCCGTGCAAGGGGCATGACGCTGGCTGGACACTCCATCATGGTGCTGTCGGTGAGTATGTGAAGTGCTTTGTTCCCAGGAAAGGAGGCCCTTCCTTTCGGGATACTCCATCCCTCTGGGATGTGGGATGGGATTCTTCCCCTGGGCTCCCTAGGGATCCTGCCTCAGGAGCATCCCCGTGTTCCCACAGTGGGCCAGTAAGCACTCGGCGATGCTAGCTCCTGGTCACAGTGTCCTCAGGACAGGCACAGCATCCTTCGTATTTTCAGATGAGACTCTTCAGAGCGATCTAGAAGCTTATTGCAGGGCACAGGGCCAGCAAGACTTTGCCCACTTCCCCTCCCACTGTCACCTCTCCACACCTCTGTCCTCTGGACGTGTACGTCCTTAATCTACACCTACAGCTCCAGACACTGACCATGGGGACCCCGCTGCCTCTTGCTCATTCACCTGTCCATCTGTGAGTTCCTCAACGCTTCGCCCTCGCTGCCGTCTGGCAACTGTGAGGTCACCGGTTAATGGGTGGATATGCTCCTGGAAGACAGAATGTCATGCTCTCTGCATCCACTCAACCTCAGGATTGAGCTCCCTCTCCAACCAGCTTCCCCTTTCTCCTCACCCCAGCATCACTCTCACCTCCCTATCACCACCCAGTCTGAAGCTCTGTCCTTGACTCATTCCTGGCCTGTCTCCCTGACACGTCATCAGACAGAGGCTCTGCTCAGTCACTTGTCCTCACCTCCTCCTCATTCCACTACCTCAATTTTTTTTTCCTTTCCACCCACACAATCCAACCCATGGGACCCACTTTCTCCTGAGAACTTTCTCCTACTGCTACCTAGCCTGTACACGAGGCTATACCTGTATATTCAGGAGGCTGAGGAAGTGGGGGTTAAAAGCTTGGGGTCAGCCTGGGCTATACAGTGAGATGCTATCTCCCCTCTTGAAAAGTTATCATTACTCTGGGTGGTGGCACACACCTTTAATCTCAGCACCCTGGAAGTAAAGGCAGGAGGATCGCTGTGAGTTCAAGGCTAGCCTGGTCTGCCGCGCGCTACCTCGCCGATAAGGAGCACGCCGCACTCTGGATTCTTCTGACAGCAATTTATTGTTACAGCTCTTTTAGATGGCATGGAGTAGAAGGACTTCGAACGCCGAAACCCCGCAGCTTATATAGGTCTCTGGGAGACGTGCTGATCCCTCATTGGCTCTAGCCTCAGTGCCTAATTAGCATACTAAGTTTCGCGCCTTGCGCAGGCGCACATTGAAGCAGGGTTTCCGAGAAGATCCAGGAAACAAAGAGCCTGCGCCGAAGTAGAGAGCCTGCACCATCCTGTAATGGCGGGCGGCTCCTGACATGGTCTACATAGTAAGTTCCAGGACAGTCAGGACGAACCTGTCTCAAAAAAAAATTACCCATAAATGGCTCCGTATGGTTTAGATGAAGTGCCTTTGTATATTGGCTCAGAGGTTAAGAGCATTCACTGCTCTTGTAGAGGACCCATGTTTGGATCCCAGCACCCACATGGTCGCTCATAACCATCACCAGACACCTCCTTTTGGGGACTAGGCATACATGTGGTATACATACACACATACAGGAAAAGCACTCAGACACACACAATAAAATAAGTAAACATGGCAATTTAGTTCTAAGGCTTAAGGCATTCACTGCCAAGCCTGACAACTTGAGTTTGATCCTAGCAAATCTACATGGTAGAAGATGAGAACCAACTCCAGCAAGATGTCCTCTGATATACACAGGAACATGGTGGCACATGCCGCACACACACACACACACACACACACACACACACACACACACACTTTTTCACAGTAATTCACATTTAAAGAGAAAGGTGATTAGCTCATAAGGGTGCTAACTTCATTCTTAGGTCTATCCACTGATGGATTTGTACTCCATGGGCTCTGCAAAAATGTAGTAAAGGAAGTAGATCCCTGGGGGTGGGGCATGACTTGTAAAATTATCCTGGCTCACTTCCTCTGTGTCCTCCCCTCCGTGAGACAAGCAACCTTGTCCCACCATGTCCCTCTGCCATGCTTTTATGACTCAACATAGACCTGAGTCAACATGCTAAAAGCGTAAGCCAGACGAAGCTGCTCCTCCTTAACATGCTTCTCCCAGGTGTGTGTCACATGGTTAGGAAAGCCGACAACACAGGCTCTCCTCCATGTCCTTCTGCCTCTGCGTGGCTGGGGCTGTCCCTTTCATTCCTGGCAGATGCCTCCCAGTCAGTCTATCCCTTAAGCATAGCTCTCTAGAAGATGCTCCTGGCAGCAGAAGAGTTAGGAGCAGTGGGTAAGCCAGGTGCCTGGCTTGGGATTCCAGTCTACCACTGATGGTGATGGCAATTCCTAGGGTCAAAGTCACCTCCCTCTGAACCCTTAGTTTCTACATCTGCAAGATGAAAGTAATAATAGCAATGACGTCCGAAGTCTACAGTGTCTTTTGGTGACTATAGCAGGCAAAAAAAAGAAAAGAAAAGAAAAGAAAAGAAAAGAAAGAAAGAAAGAAAGAAAAAAGAAAAAAAGAAAAAAAGAAAAGAGAAAAGCCATCTACGTGCCGGTGACTCTGACTTTCACAAACTGCAGAATCACACATATCCAGCTTCCTACTCAACACACCAAATAGGCATCTCCAACCCCCGTGTCCAAAGCTGAGTTCCTGATTCCCTCACCCCACTCATGTTCCACCCCCGTTCTCCACCAGCCCCTTCCTTCCGGTTGAATGGGCCAGAAGCCTGATCGCTGTCTTACTGCCTCTTCCTCTCTCCCTACATCCCATCTGCTAGAGAGCGCTCAGTGCATCCTTCGCCGAGTCTCAGAAATCATCCCTTCTCCTCTGATTCCTTCTTCCACCTCCTAGCCACTTCTATACTTGCTCTGCACTCTGTCTCCAGCCCAGTAGCCCAAAAAGTCATAGCTCTCCTGTGCTTAGAGGTTCCCCGAGGTTCTATGTTAACTCTGGGAACAAGCCTGCAGCCCTCTTGGGTCACTCCCAGCCTTCTCGAGTCTTCCCCAGTGACCCCACATGCCCCAACACACTCCCTTCTGGAAGAACAGCCTGCAGACATTTGCACACCTCTAGATCCTTGTGTGGATGTTCCATGAAGTGCCCCAGTTTCAGCTGGCATCCTGCCCCTCCTTGGAGCTACTTTTTCCTTTTCTGCTGACATTCTGCTGCAGACTCATTCAAGTCTGCTGTTGTCACCTGTTTTCCAGCTGCACCCGACCACATTCCCACTGGGCTAAAATATGTCTTTTATTCAGCACAGTTTATCGGTGGGTCCTAGACCCACAGTCAGCTAAGACAGAGAGAGAAGGAGAGTAAGGGGAGGAGAGGAGAGGAGAGGAGAGGAGAGGAGAGGAGAGGAGAGGAGAGGAGAGAACAAGCCAGTCTGGTGTCATTCTTGAGGCAAAATGCATAAGCTTTTGCACAAGCTCTCTCATGATAATGAGCCTGTTTCCATGTCAGGACATCAGACACTGAGCTTCTGTCTGGCATGTAAGTCAGTTCTTTTTGCCCATTGCTAAGGGGCCCGCTCTTCCCAAGGAGTACTTATTCCAGTTCCTAGGTTATTTCAAAGGTGGGTCCTTGGTTCTGCAATGGCCCTGGGACAGTTCAAGGCTCACTCAATGGGTGCAATGAAAGAAGCCATTGAGAAGTCAGCAGTCTGCGGTTACTAAGGTGGCAGCTTGTTTGGGTTGCTAGGGGCTCTTTCTTGTCCAATCAGCACCAGGGCCAGCGCTAGGCACGCAAGTCTGGGAAGTAGAGTCTAGACTAAATCTTGCCTGCTTGAAAGGCTTGCGTAGAAGGATTCCCTAGCCCCGCCTCCAACTTTATCCAACGCCAGCCAGAGCCAAAAAACCACCAGGGAGAGGTCAATCAAGCCCTGTCAACACTGGTGATCTGACCTCCCAACCACTTCGTATCTTTCCCTAGCAGGCAGGATTGGGGAGGGATGTGGCTCCTTCTGAGTAGGGTCCAGACCTGGGAAACATGGCCCTGAAGACCCCGTTCCTGAGAGAAGTTGGCCCCTTACAGCCTCTGCCCCAGCCAGAAGGGACAGAAGCTTCCCCCCTGCTTTCCCTGCTGCTTGAACACCCTTCCTGCCACGCCTGGGCTCCTTCCAGCTCTCAGCTGCGGCTTCTATTTTTAAATGAAACTAACGGAGTTGAATCCACCTCCACAGAGGACTGGAGTTGCGCTGCTTTACAGATTACCCAGGGAGAATGGACATCTGTCCCATTCATCCTCTCTGCTCCCCGTCTCCTTCCCAAGCTAATTCTTCCATCTTGCCTTCTTCCCATAGGAGCAGGGGTGGGGCTCCTTCCTCTTAGGTGATCTCCTCAACCCTCTTGGCTTTTCTAGATAGGGTTTCTTCGTGTAGCACAAATCAAACTGGAACTTGTTCTGTAGACCAGGGTGGCCTTGAATTCAGAGATCCACCTTCCTCTGCCTCCCAAGTGCTGGGATTAAAGGCATGGACCACCACTGCCCACCTCTTAGGTGGACCTTTAAGGATGTGCGGGTAGATCTTGCTGCCACAGACCTGCAATCCAGCTACTTGGAAGACCGAGGCAGGAGGATCACAGGCTAGCCTGGGCTACTTAATGAGACCCTGTTTCAAAACACAAGAGTAAAAGACTGGAGAGCCGCTGCTGAGGAGATGGCTCCGTGGTTAAGAGGACTGGCTGCTGTTTCAGAAGACCTGAAATCAAGTCCCCACATCCCTGTGGTGGCTCACAAGTGTCTGTATCTCCAATGCCAAGGGATCTACTGCCCTCTTCTGACCACTGCAGTCACAGGCACACCAGTGGTACACAAATAGACAAGCAGGCAAAATATTCACATACATAAAATAAGAGACAATTACAATATTTTTTAAACAGAGATGGGAATGTGTATGCATGGCGTAGCCTTTGTCTGGATATGTATGAGACCCTGGGCTCAATTTCAAGTACACACACACACACACACACACACACACCCCATATAGTGGGGAAGGTGGTAGTGAAGGAGTCAGTATAAGAAGGAGGTAGAGTGACTTAACAAGCAGAGGGGAACTTTAGCATGCTGCCCAGGTTGCTCAGGACTACGAGTTAGAAATCAGACCAAGCAAAGGGAGCCAGGCCAGACAGGATAGGCACAGTGAGCCACACCCTTGTGTCCTGCCCAGGCACTTAGATGTGTTAGCTATGTCCATGAATGTGCAGGTTCTTCTGCAGTCACAGAAAAGGAAGAGCAGAGTTGGGCATTCGCTGGCCCCATGTTTCTTTGTACTTTCCTAAGGAGCATGTACACCTTTAACATACAGTTGCTTCTCAGTACCCCAGGGTGTGGATCCAGGCCTTTCTGAAGATACCAATGCCTAAGACTGTTCAAGTTCCTACTGTGAGATGACACAGTATTTACCAGTTTCTCTGATCATCCTCCCACGTACTCCTCTTTAGATGATCACTTATATTGTCTGCTGTTATGTAAGCACCATGTGCATGCATCTATCTTGGTCTGCTGGGGAGTAATAAATGATATGAAAAAAACCGATGTGATATATATAAATAAAATTTGGGAGGGGGTGTTGAGACAGGGCTTCTCTGTGTAGCCCTGGCTGTCCTGGAACTCACTCAGCTCTGTAGACCAGGCTGGCCTCAACTCAGAAATCCACTTGCCTCTGCCTCCCAAGTGCTGGGATTAAAGGCATATGCCATCACTGCCTGGCTGAGATACATTTTTATGAGGATAGAATGCAGGGCCTTGTGTATAGCAGACAGACACTCTACCACTGAGCTATATAGCTTCATCCCTGTTTATAATTTCTTTCTCTTAGACCAGATCTCACTAAGTAGCCCTGGCTAGCCTGGAACTCATTATATAGACCAGATTGGACTCAGTCCGATCAGAGCTCCACCTCCAGTGTTGGGATTAAAGGTGTGTGGCACCACAATTGGTTGTAAATTTTGACTTGATACTTTGGGTCTATGGTTGGTTGGTTTTATGTGTGGACCCTGGGGTTGACTGTGTGCAATTCTAAAAGCACACTTTAGCTTTGCACTAGCAGGATTACACTGGATCTGTTTTTCACATCCCCTAGCATTGTTAATCCTTTGCTGATGGGTGCCAACATCTTTCTTCTCATGACTGTATGCTATTCTACATGTACGTTATTCTTCTCAGTATGTTTGTGACCTATGTTTCTGAACCTTCTCTGTGCCTTTGTACACCCGGATGAAAGAGGTAGCTCTTTTCAGTATGAACTAATCTTAGAGAATCAGCAGGAGTTATATAAGAGTGTTTGTCTAAAGGCTTGCAGCAGGGATGGAGATATGGCTTGGTGGTTAGGATGCATGAGGCTCTGGTTGCCCTTAACATCACTACCACCATCATCATCACCACCACCAACGCCGCCGCCGCCGCCACCCCCCCCCCCCCCCCCCCCCCCCCCCCCCACCAAAGCTCATGATATCTCTCAGAAAGGTGCCAATGAGATCAGAGCCTCTGGCAGCTGACAATGGCTCTTCCTCTTACCCCTAGGGCATGTGGATGGCACTTCAATCCTATGTAGCTGGTGGTGACCATGATAATACAGGGTCCATTAAAAAGTGGTCCCATGCATACAGCAGAGAGCAATATGGACCAGAAAATTGTTTGGTTAGGAATGAGCTTATGTTCTCAGACTGCCCAGAGCTCAGGCCTGCTAGATTTCTCTGCTAGCCAGTTATCTAAGGAGGCAGGAGGACAAGCAGAGCATTGTCCCAGCCCAGGCTTCCTGGGAGTTCTGGCCTGGCCTGGAAAGCAATATCCTACAGGATTTGATGGTTGTTGGAGGCTCATTCAGTCCAATGGGGACTTGAGTGCATTGGCCTGGCAGCCATCAGCGTCTCGAGTCTCGTAAGCAATTACGCATATCCACCAGACATCCAGCTCCCCACTCTGGAACCAAAACTTAGCAGAAGTTGAGAGCTCTGGAGCAGGAAGCAAAAATTTTCTTGGTAGGTCACTAGGGGTGATAGTGGGTACTATAGTGAGAACTATTCCCTGTCCACTCTTGATGAAGTCAACTGTCATTCCCCAGGATCCACTCGTCTTCTGCACAAGTCACATAGGGAAGTTAGAAAGAGATGCGATGTAAACCACCACCCCTGCATCTTTTAAGGCCTTGATGGTGGCACTAATTTCTGCAATTCCTCTAGGGACACAACACTCTTTTTGGTTCACATTTTCCATGGTAAAGGTAATTCCAAAGGCTTCCATTTAGCCTCTCTACAACAGCCCTATTCCACAGGTCAGAAAACCAGTGTGGGAATTCCTGATTTCTAATTATGTCTATTCCAATTATACCTTCTGGAACTGGGGAAATAATCACAGGATGAGATAATCAGTGATGCGCTCGACTTACCATGAATCGGACTTTAGTCAAAACTCCATTAATCACCCGACCTCCATAAGCTCTGGCTTCAACTGGAGAGCCACGATATTTCGTGGAGTCCCAAATTGGAGTCAGTTCAGAACCAGTATCCAATAGACCAGAAAGTCTATTTCCTTTTCCTCCTTTTTCAAGTTACTCATATAAAAGGCCAAAGGTCTGTGTGACTGGGGAGGGCTAACAGTAGAACGTTTGGGTATTTTGTCAAGGCCCTTTCTCAGAGGAAGCTGACTGTCCATTCATTCAAGGGATTTTGAGCCTGAAAACTGCTTCAAGTCTGGAAATCAATTCATGGGCTGAGATTCCCCTTTGCCACGATCCGATGTAGCTGTTCTTTTAATTTGGTTGAGAATTTTTTCCCACTTATGCAGATCAAGCAAAAATACAATAGGCTCCTTATCTGTTTCATGCCTGGAAACATCATGACTGATTAGCCAGTACCAAAGGTCCATACAAGTCATGCTACTATATTAATCACTTTACCTGGCAACTCATTACAGGTCAAGTCATTATGGACGCTGCTTTGCCTGTGCTGCCCATTCTGATAACTGTGATCATCTTGCCTTTGGCAATTCAGTGCAGCCACCCAGCCTCTGGTACTCTAAACCCATCACACCTAATTCATCCAACAGCATCTCTGACCCTAAGGTCTGACACAAGGAAAAGGGGTAACTGCAAAGCTCTTCACATGTGCTGGTGCCCTTCTCACCATTTTGAGTCTTCTAGGATTAGTGAAGGGCGTGCCTTCGGGGCCTGTCCATTGTGGAGGATCAGGCTTTACAAAGACTACTCAGTCTAGCATTGTGGTTTCGCTGAGCCTTAAAATCCCTTCATCAATATTGTGGAGTATTCACCAGAGAAGGCAGCTAGGACATGGGTCAAGCCAATAGAAAGTCTACATTAGCCAGCCAATGCAATGGCTATACTTGGTATTCGGGATCCCAGTGTAGCCCTGAGCCTTTTTGTTCAGGGTGAGTTTTAAACCTAAAAACTAGTGTTCTGGTTTGACACCACCGTTAACAAGGACAGCTAGCCAGAAGCAGAACTACAGAAGCCAAACAGCAAGGTTAGTCCATTTAGGGGTCCAGCAGTATGGGCTTTGGTGGGTAGGGCCTTTGTTTTAGTTTTGGCAGGTGGTGCTGCCTACATGCCGAGTTTTGTGGCCTGAATGGTACTTCCATCATGGAGTTGGCTGTACTAAGGTCTGGGAGTCCACTAAGTCTGGGACCCTTTGTCATCGATGCTAAGCCAACGAATGTAAGTCGTTCCAGCTTCTGTTCAGTAGGCCATCTTTTGACAGATGCTTCAGGCAATTGATCAAGCTTTTTTTTTTTTTTTCCTAACAAATGCTGGTTCAACTGGCAGTCAACATGTAAAAGACTGCAAGTTGATCCATTCTTTTTTTTTTTAAAAAAGATTTATTTTATTTATTTTATGTGTATGAGTACACTGTAGCTGTACAGATGGCCATGAGCCATCATGTGTATGGCTGCTCTCTGACCCACTTGCTCTGGGATCCGCTCTCAGGCCTTCGGAAGAGCAGTCAGTGCCCTTACCCGCTGAGTCATCTCACCAGCTCCCCCATTCTTTTTTTTTTTTTTTTTAAAGATTTATTTATTTACTTATTTATTTATTTATTTATATGAGTACACTGTAGCTGTACAGGTGATTATGAGCCATCAATGTGATTGCTGGGATTTGAACTCAGGACCTTTGGGAGAGCAATCAGTGCTCTTAACCATTAAGCCATCTCAGCAGCCCCCTGACCAAGCTTTTAACACCATGCTTAATTGATCAAGTTTCCTAAACCCAGACTATCCGCTCAGTGGTCCGTGTCAATAAACTGAGCCTGATCCAATGGTACGTTCCTTCAGTCGTTATCCCAAATGCTTGAAATCTTCTCCCACACACACTCCCCAGATTCTTCTCGAATCAGCCAGTCATTAAGCTCTTCAGTGGTGCAGCACACTTCCTCATGGACTACACTTTCTTTCTACCTCCCGTCTAAGAGCCTGTTTTGCCTTAAGTATGGTTATAGGTCTAGAGGAAACTACCAGAGGGCCCTTAGGGATATCAGTACTATCTTGTCTGGTATCTTCTTCAGGAATAGCAGACAACGAAGGATTGATCTCCTCAGGAGGTGGGGGGTGGGGTACACTCTCTGCTAAGGGTGGGGAGGGTACCCAGCAAAGAGATGCCTCAGCAGCAGACTTGCCGGTGAGTGAGGGCAAGCTGGTAAGAAGCAAAAAGTTTTTTTCTGTGTTTTTTATATGGGCTGTTGTGCGAAGGCATGACCCAGATTTAGGGTGGGTCTCCCAACCTCAAATGATCCAATCCAGAGCAATCCTTCATAGGTGTGCCAAACTGCTTGGGCTTTCAGGTAATTCTGGCTGTAGACAGGTTGACAACCAAGAATGGCTATCACAGTAGGGGAAAGGATGGAGTAACCATGGCCTGTGAGCAAGGATGGGGCTCAGCATATTTATGTCCATTAAGAGACAGTGTTCGCCGGGCAGTGGTGGCGCACGCCTATAATCCCAGCACTTGGGAGGCAGAGGCAGGCGGATTTCTGAGTTCGAGGCCAGCCTGGTCTACAGAGTGAGTTCCAGTCTCAAAAAACCAGAGAGAGAGAGAGAAAGAGAGAGAGAGAGAGAGAGAGAGAGAGAGAGAGAGAGAGAGAGAGAGTGT
>JADRCD010149914.1:0-14228 GCA_019843815.1 Montemys delectorum
GCATTCAATGATAGGCAACTGAGTCAGAGACAGCCTCTGCTCCAATTATTAAGGAACGTGCATGAAATTCAAGCTGCACATTTGTGACAAATGTGTAGGGAGCTAGCTATAGATAGACTAGTAGGAACTGAGGTAATGACAGAATAACTCAATATCTTCTTTTTAGTAAGTGTTATGCAATATATACAATGTCACACTAGAAAAGCTATTTCTTGTATTTTTATCATATTCAGATATCTTTTCTTTAAATTACCAATGCATTTAAATTTAAATGTGTAAAGAACACAAAATATACCTCCAAGTAATAAATATAATGATTTAATGAAACAAAGTACTGAAGTATGGAGCAAGATACATGTCACAGAAAATTATACAGTAAAAAAGATAAAGGATAAAAAGCAGTATTAAATGAAAAGGATGCTCTCAGCCAACCATTGGAGTGAGTGTGGGAGTCTTGATGGAAGAGTTGGAGAAGGGGCTGAAGGAGCCAAGGGGTTTTGCAGCCCCATGGAAGGAAGAACAGTGTCAACATTTCAGACCCTTCAGATCTCCCAGGGACAGGACCGCCAACCAAAGAGTACACATGTAGGGGCCAATGGTGCTGGCTACATATGTGGCAGAGGATGGCCCTGTTGGACATCAGTAGTAGGAGAGACCCTTGGGCCTGAGGGAGTTCCATGCCCCAATGTAGGGGAACACCAGGGGGGGCAGAGTGGGGTGGATGGGTGGGGAGAGGGAAGCACACTCATAGAGGCAGAGAGAGGAGGATGGGATAGGGCTGTTCCAAAGGAGAGATCTGGGAAGGGGAAAACATTTGAAATGTAAATAAAGAAAATATCCAATAAAAATGGAAAAAGAAATAAATGAAAAGGAATAGCAAAAGAGAAAAGAATGGGAAAGAAGGGTGTGATAAAATAAGTCAGATAGCAGAGACAGGGAGAACGAAGGCTCAGAAAACAGTGTTTTTGAAATCAGTAAACTGGTTAAACATCTGATAAAATGAACAACAGCATCAAGGGAAATAAATAACTTTTTGAATAAAAGGCAGGGACTGCTAATTCTGAGAAAATCTTGAGCTGGACACATGAGCAAATAATATAAGCAATATATAGTTTTGAAAATGTATGTGCCTTTCTTCCAAGTAAATCATGTTTCCAGTGAGATCCATGGAGATGAATTGGAGAGATTTTATACCATGGAGGCTCTAAAGTGTTTGCGACAGCAGGCTGCCATTCAGGAATAGCTCAACTCTACACAGCTCTTTATGTTGTAGGCCTGTGACTTCCAGAATCACCTGACTTGACATCATTCTTGCCTTAAATAACCTTACAAGTGTTGTTTTGCAGGCAGTTATTCATGTTCTCTATGCTTACTATGCTAATGCAAGAATTTGCTTTAAGTTTAATACCCAAACAGTAAAACCATATGAAAGAGAAAATGGATTTTATTATGCTCGTTGAACATTTGTGCCTTCTCTTCAAAAGCTCCTCTAAAAACCAGTAACTTCTGGCTACCACTTCCAGAGACTTATAGTAGTATATGGCTTTTTATTAAGAAGCTTTATTTAAATGCACTATGTCTACCCATAGACTTGCCATTCTTCATTTTTTAAATTCATAGCATCATGAGGAGAAACAGGGTCTGTCAAATCAAGGAATATGCTGTATTTTCATGTTCTCTGTATCCTCAAACACCATTGATTTCAATAAGTACACTGTTTCAGGTTTCCAATGTCGTGTCATTTTGTGAGTTTTGCTCTGAGTATAATAAAAGTTGTGACAACCCTCTTCTATCCTTTTCTTCCCCATGGCCCTAGAAATTTTTATTTTTCTGTATCATAGCTTCTCTTGTACTTTATTTGTTATAAATCAAAGAGAAAACAGGTAAGCTGTCATTTCTTTTTTTATTTTTAATTTGTTTTGTTTTGTTGCTGAGAGGTTTCTTTCTGGGAGAAGAAACAAGAATAATTCTGGTGAGACAACATCCACATGCTAAGTTAGAGTTTCATAGAATCATTGCAAGCCGAAATAATTTTACTCACTCCCAACGTCATTTATTTTTTCATACATTGTAATCATATGAGCTACCTAATAACATTAATATGAGAATGAAATTCAGTATCTGATCCATATAAGAAGAATATAAAACGTGACAGAGATTTTGGTGAAATAATTTATATAGATGGTCAACACTTGTACATTATATTGATGAGTTGTCATGTACTGTTGAGCTCGCTCAGTAGCTTCCTCTGGTAGTGGTGCTTCCTTTTTTCCATCCTTCTTTTTTCTTATTTTAGTGAAAACAAGATGTACAAATCATTTTAGGAACCCCTGAAACATAAGGAATATAAAGCACATAAAAGAGGGAAAGGACGGAACACACATAAAGGAAGGCATATGAGCTCATAGGGCAATATCAATGGAAAAGTGCAAAGATATTTAGGAGGGCAGAATTTGTCTGATGGAGAAATAGGTACAGCTGCCAGAATACAACTGTGTACAATGATGTTGATTGAAATCCATCTTAATATTTTCATTGTTCTTGACAGAATAACAGACTTGTCAAGGTCAAAAAAAATCCCATACTGACTTGATCATTCTATTTTTTGGACTCTGTTGCCAAGAAGATATTTTTGAAATGATTAACTTCAACTGTGGATTAAAATTAGTTTATATTGTCTGGAATGGAATATTATTTTTGAAAATTGTTGACTATTTAGATGTTATGTTACATAAATAAAGTCACTAAATTCATACAGGTGGATCACAGGTAAAAATCATATATGTCAAGTGTGTCTACCTACTCAAAACAAGAAGTAAAACATGCTTGCTTTCTACATTGAACTACTTCTTTTTATATAAAGTAACACTCTGCTACATTTTCTGAGGTAGTAATAGAAGGTTCAAACTTCCTTAAAAATTGAGGCCCACATTAAAACATCTTGCTTTTCCCTCTAGGACTTATTTTGACCGTATTCTTTTCCTTCCCTAACTGCCCCATATCTCTCCCACCTCTATACCTATTAATGAACATATAAATAAAAAATAAGAGAGAATATCCCAAAACAAAATAAACAACACAAAAAGGGCACAAAATATTGTGGAGCCCATTTTGTGTTAACCAACTACTCTTGATCATTGGGCCTGTCCCAGAGTATGGTTGATATAACCAGTGATACTCTATTGCAGAAAACCCAATCTCTTTCTCACGAGGTATCAACTACAAATAGCTTCTTGTCTAGGGATAGGTTATTTTATCCATTTTGCCTTCTACATAATGGGAACTTGGGTGGTTTAAATTTCTATACGTATTTGTCATCTGTCAAATATTTGCCAGTCCTGTTGGGTTCAGTCCTAGGTCTCTGGGCCTTTAGTTCTTGGACCTCCAGGCAGTGTAAGGCATAGGCTTCCTCCCTTGGGATAGGTTAATATTTACTTTATGTATATGGGTATTTTGTTTTCATGTTCATCTGCACCATTTTATGTAGGAGCTCTGTTTTATTGAGAAGATTCTGTTCTTCTTATAATCTTTAGGTTTCTTCTTCTGCATGGAGAGTTAGGGTATGAGGAAGACATCCCATTTAGGCCTGAATGCTCTAATGTCTCCTCCTTGCATGTTCTTCAGTTATGAGTCTCTGAGTTAATTGCTCTCTATTGCAAGTAGATGCTTCCCTAAAGGGCACTACTCTTTCTCTGATACACGGGTATACAATATGTCATTCTGAGACATGTTTTTGCTACATTCCTTTAGCATTAAATTATTAATTTATTGACCTTAGGTTTTTAATGAAAATGGATGCCCATAAACTTCTTTCCCCCAATAAGCAAAAGATGCAGTAGTGATGTGAAGTGGGCATCACACATGCAGTTGGACGCCTAAGTGTTGATCTGTGGCTATCCTTAGTATCAGAAACAGTACTGACATGTAAATACTAATGCCAAAACCGAGTAAGTGTCCTTTAGAAGGAGCTAGCATGCATATGCTTTTTTAGGTTTCCTATCTGTCTCTCTGACATAGCTTTAACAGGATAAATTATGATACTCTCTGAAGCCTAGGAGGAACAAATAAAAATATTAGGCCATTTTTGAACACACTGTGGAGCCATCACCATGTATTATTGTAAATCATGAAAACAGAAGCCCAGTTTGCTTGTACTGTGTCTTCCCTCAGGCATCTCACCTTTAAAGAAATAGATAAGCAAGTGAAATACTTTCCCCACTGCCTATTTTGACATTTATAATCTGGAAATCATTTTATTCATTGTCATTACTAAAAGTGAGGGGAAATTTAAAATCCATATTCATTAGATAAAAGGACACATTACTTAAATGACATCGGCATTTCTGGCCTTCCTACACTTATTTCATGCTGTTGTATTTTTTAATCATACATTAATGAAGCATTTTTGTTATGCAAAAGCAACCATTAAGGTTCTAAAATGTCTATTGTTCAGGAAAAATTAATTTTTGCTTTAATAATTTATTACAACAGGTATAACTATTTTGGCACCGTTGTGTTTTGAGACCTATAGTTCCTTGGGTTATAATGAGGTCGTTATGGCAGTATCTTTAAATGGAAGATGTTATTTAATCATATAGAACTCTAGTTTTCCTGAAGAACCAGCTAAATCAGAGTTTTCTGATAGAGCCTTAGGTTCTGACGTATGATTGCAACTGAGGACAATGACTTAAAGTGGCAGTACAATGGTGCACCTGCTGCTTTGTTTTCATTGTTTAGTTTTTCTTTGTCTAATTTCATGTATATTGATTGAGATTCAGAGACTAATTAATTCCTGCAAGTTTAGACGCCAAAAGGCCTCTCTGAAGTTTCTTTTCTTTTCTTTTTTTAAGATTTATTTATTTATTTTAAGTGAGTACACTGTAGCTCTCTTCTCTCCATACACTCCTGAAGAAGGCATCAGATACCATTACAGGTGGTTGAAAGCACAATGTTTGCTGGGAATTCAACTCAAGGCTTCTAGAACAGCAGTCAGTGCCCTTCACCACTGAGTCATCTCTCCAGCTCCAACTAATATAAATTCTACCAGATCAAAAAAAAAAATTTTACCACAGTATCAAAAAAAAAAAAAATGTACCAAATCAACTGCTGAAATTAGCATTGTCAATTCAGACACTATGCAGATACCAGTCCTTGAGCTGAGTCACTGTGTGTAAAATGTTCATCATCATAAGATCTCTTTCCTATTTCAAAAGAGGTAACTGGGATGCATGATCTTATCCCATCCACACAATTTCAAGTTAAATGTGATCATTAAGATAGTTCTTGGAGAATATATACTTCAAACAATTGATTACAATTAGTGAATTTCTCTTATATAAACTTTCTAGAAATGGGTGACAAAGGTAATAAGATTATTTGATCCACCTGTATCTTGATCTCCAACTTTCATCTTTGTGACCAACACTTTAAATCATTCTAAGTGTTAGTATTACCAGTTTAGAATGTAGCATTTGGTAAATTAAATGTTGTAAAGTACCTGTCACAGAGGTCATTATTCTCTATACCACTCTGTAGTCAGACCTATATTTATGTGTCATTATTAATTTCACTATATATATAAAATTTAAAAATTTATAATATTAAATTTAAAGAAAAGACTCGATAGATTATTTTATCAGTTATTATTTCATACTTATTTTTAGAATTGTTCCTTTGGTTTAGATGAACAAATAATTTGCTCTCAAAGAAGGCTTTACTAACTAAAAAAGATCTGCATTTCTTTCTCACTTTTTGAAATAACACATCAGGAATGAGAACAGAGCAAGTGCTATGTTATCCTATTCAGTGTGTAAAGGTGAGACTAATAACACCAAGCCAAAAAGAATAACAAAGCCTTTTAAATAGTGACACTAACACAATTTTCTTTCTTCCTAAGACTTAAATGTTAACTCAAATTTCAGGAACACTTATTTATGTTCATATGTAAGTATGAATAATTAAAATCATATTAATACCTAGAAATAAATTATATGTATATTTTATTGTACTTGCTTTTGTACTTTTTAGTATACTCATTAAAAATACCTGAAAATGAATGCTGAAAAATAATAAAAAGGAATGTACTTGTTCATCAACTATTTATATATTTATTAACTGTACATGTCTTTATCAATCCAGTACTTTATATATCTATATAGACAATGAACTTTTCCATATTTGATGTAAATTTCAATGTTTTTGGATTTTCTACTCTTTATCTCATTAGATTCTGTAGGCAGGTGGAATTTAATGACTCCACAATGTAACAGATGTCCATAATTTCTACCCTAATTCATCTACACATCATTCTGCCATCTACACAACATCACAAAGTCAATGAAAAGTCAAAATACAGAAAACAATAGAAAAGTTTATATTTACACGTTCAAATCATGCCATTTTATTTTTTTCAAATAAACCTTCTCAAGCTGTGAGAAACTTTGAGGCTATCAACTGAAAAAAATCATATTTTTTTCTAAATCTATTTCTAATTTGGTATCTTCACACATTTTTTTTTCTCTAAAACCATTCTTGGAGTTAAGTGTGTCACTTTCTTTGACAACAATACATTTATCTTCAAGGTTATTCCTAGCTTTCCCCTCTTTGTTAATCATATTTTTGGTGTGGCTTTAACACAATAGTCTTCTTCAGGTTGTCCATTCATATGAAAGGGTTCTCTGTAGAACCACTAGAAATTGTTTCTTTGAGGATTAATTGTGTAACTAACGGTTGTGTTTGGATACCACCTCTCCAAATCTATGTGACCCCCTAACTCTGAAATGTGTAGGTAGATATTTTATGTTACATGGTGTTGTAGTTAGGCTTATTATTATGGTGATGAAAACCCATGACCAAAGCAACCTAGGGAGGAAAGGGTTTATTTTACTCATAGTTACACATAATAGGTTTTTTGTTGTTGTTGTTGTTGTTGTTTTATTGTTGTTGTTGTTGTTTTGTTGTCGTTTTGAGACAGGGTTTCTCTGTACAGCTCTGGCTGTCCTAGAACTCACTCTGTAGACCAGGCTGACCTCAGACTCGGAAATCCACCTGCCTCTGCCTCCCAAGTGCTGAGATTAAAGGTGTGCGTCACTACTGCCTGGCTCACACATAATAGTTTATTAAAGATGTGAGGACAGGATTTCAAACAGGGTAAGACTTGGAGACAAGAGCTTGTACAAAGGCCATGAGGCAGTGCTGCTCATTAGCTGACTTCTCATGGCTTCCTCAGCTTTTTTCTTATAGAACCCTTTATCATCGCCCCAAGGGTGACCCCATGTACAATAGGCTGGGCTTTCCCACATCAATAACTCACTGAGAAAATGTCTTACAGCGGAATATGATGGAGACATTTTCATAGTAGAGGCTCCATCTTGTCAGATAATTCTAGCTCATTGGCATAAACCTATGCAGCTCATGTGGTAAAGGATTTGAAATTATAGTTGTCTTAATATTGAAATATACAGTTTGATACATGTGATTTTCATGCGACCACATGGTTCTTTTGAAAGAATAGTTGAAGATTCGGAGTTAAATAGAGACACTAGAAAGCTGTAAGCTGAAAAAAAAATACTTTCAGGAGAACAGGTTCTTAAGAAAGACAAACCAGACAAAGAATATAACTGGACCAGTTACTAGCCATCCAGAACTGAAAGATATAAAATGGTATTGCTTTAAATCATTCAGGTTGTAGTAATTTGCTTTAGTGAAAATAGGAAACTAGTTTGTGAAG
This sequence comes from Montemys delectorum, assembly GCA_019843815.1. Taxonomy (NCBI): domain Eukaryota; kingdom Metazoa; phylum Chordata; class Mammalia; order Rodentia; family Muridae; genus Montemys; species Montemys delectorum. The sequence goes on from JADRCD010149914.1 coordinate 7,730, forward strand.
TTTATCTCAGAAAAAAGGGAATAGAATATAGTACAGAGTCAACCATAGAGCCCTGTGTCATGGTATCAAGGACGAAGGGCAGGGATAACTACCACCCCTTGATCTAGGACATGCATTAGACAGTTTCAGAGCACTAGAAATGTCAGACTTCATCACTACATTCTAACCAGTTTGTTTAATTGTTAGTTTGTGTTTTGGTCTCTGCCTACATTATTGCTCAGGCTATCCTGTCTTTCTATATTCTTACAACCCCCCTCCCATGGTTTTAGGTCCTTTCAGTGTTTGTGATAACCCACCATAATCCTATAATTTCCACTGATGAACATACCTGCACAGTGTTCTTTGTTATTGTCCTTCAGTTCATTTAATGCCTCTTTGTTGGTTAAAATTCAGCAAATGTTTTCTGCATTGACCCAATTCTGAAACAAACAAACAAATGCAAAAAAACAAACAAAACAAAACAAAACAAAACTGACTTATGACACATTTTGACTACAGTTAAATTTTGTTTCCATAATAATAGTGTGCGAACTTAGATGTCTTAAAGACAGTGTTATCTAACATAATATATCATTATATAGAATAAGATTTTTATCACATAGCTATGAATGAATTTGTCATTTGCCAACTCAATTCCAAAAAATTGTAATCAACCCTGCTAACATAAGACAATGAACAAACATAAGACACTTTTGACAAACATCTTAATCAAAATATTTTAATGTAAAGCACATGGATTTCACAAGTTTAATCATGAAATATATTCATCATCTTGGGTATATCTGAATAAATATACATATTTGTACTTCTCTGCAAATCATGTATAATTTACTTACTGTGTTTTAATTTGAAGAAGTATTTACACTCTGTTGGAACTATCCACAAAACTGTGTAAAATGCCAACAATGATAAATGTTAATTTTGATATCAAGTATTCTACTTGAAATTTTAGACTCATCTCTGTACTGAGATTATAAATTTCTCCCAGTTCAGATTTCAAATGATAATGGATTTCTATTATTTCAAAAAGGAACAAACACTTCCTTTGCAACGTTCAAAGATCTCAAATGAAGATGCACATAGTTCAATGTTGTATTCATAGTTAAATTCTTTATTGACAGAAGAATATCCCTTAAAGTAATTTTGATACAGATTTGCAATTCTTCCTGCCTCACTGTTTATGCTACATTCAAAATTAATTGATTAGTCAAAAGTGGAATATTGAATGTCTGTTTCTTTAAAGTGAATAAAGACTAGGGTTATTCCACCAGTTTTGGAATTCAACAGACAAAATTATAATGACGTCAGGATCTTTTCAAGTTAATAAATTGTACACAAAGTAAAATAGTATTTATAGTATCTTTACCCAGAAGTTTTTTTATATTAAAATCACTATTGCCGACTTGTAGTTGTTTTAAATAACAAGAATAAAAATACCATAATACAAGGCAAATGGACACCACACGACATCCTAAAATTATGAAAACATTATGAAAATGTATGGCAAGTCTATTGAGTCCTAAGCTACTTTTCCAAGTCCCTTTCTGTCTGCTTTCTAAACACAAGGACAAAGGAACCAATGACAAATTGGTAGAAAGTGAATAATGTTTTAAAGGAAGATGCCATCAAATCTGTTAAGTTGCAGTTGTTAAGTTCCTGTCCTCATAGCTTATTCCTTTACATATATATATATATATATATATATATATATATATATATATATATATTATGATCTGGATATAAAGTAATAAATTAAGAAAAAAATAATGAAAAGAGAAACGAAGGTAAGATTTCTTGTACTGTAGTCAAACTAATACAGCTTTTATAATTGAATATATAACTAATTTAAAGTTCTTTATAAGCGCCATTCTGTCCTGTCTTTAGTAGCCATTTTTCTACTTCCTGCTTTAAGGAATATGAACTTGACATATCAAGTCAATAATATGTTCCCTTATTTGATGACTGACCATAGTTCTACTATGATATTGAAATTTACATTTTATCTTTTCAAAGAATATAATTTTTCTCAAAGTCCAGACTTTAGAAAATACCCATCCCAACCACTTGGAAAGTTGCTATCGAAATGTCATCTGATTCCATCATCTGACTGTTAATTCAATCATTTTTATGAAGGCGAGCTGCAACGCATGCCTTTAGGCTGTCAGATTTGCACCATAGCGCCCATGGTTAGGTGAAGGAGAAGCTCCGTAGTGCTAACATTCACACAGTCTGAAGCATGAATGAACTTTCATTAGTATAATTGTCAAACTCATCAGAAGACAGTCAATGTGACTTTTTCCTCAAATGGAATCCTGTTGATAGTCAACCTTAAAAGAACCTAGGAAGTTTTGACTTTAAAGCTCTGCCTCTGAATGAGGAAAGTAGATTATATCAATTTTACCTTATTGTTAATCATTTTATTCTTGGTACTTTGAAAATTGTAGGTCATGTCACAACCAATAATCTTAAATTCACAAGAACACTACTTTCTTATCTGTCCCTCTGTTTTCATGTTCTGAAACTGTAAGAATTCAAGTGAAAACAATTATTTTTCACATAAATTTATGACAATTGGAAAGAACTCTGAGGAAGATCTGTACATATAATTTTTTACCTACTAGTAAGCATAAAAGGAAGGAGAAAATATAGCAACAGTTTATTTTACTAAAAGGTAAAATATGTTGATCTGTTGAAAAAAATCCAATGAAATATAGATTAACTAAAAATAAATTTAATTAAGGAAATTGTAAAGCTTGAATATGAGGAAATTTCAATGGTATCTCTTTCTCTGGATTTACACTTCACATATATGATGAACATCCAGAAGCTCCAAGTTCAGATAAAATTAGGATGTACCAAAGACTACCTAACAATCCAGAAGACAAACTCATTTTAGTCTCTCTGGCCTAAAGAAAGTGAATGATGATGCTTTTGATCTCTGGAAATAGTCGTGCTTCCAAGAAAAAGATGTTTTGTTTTAGTCCACCTTGCTCACTAGTCTTAAAAATCATTTTTATGATAAATCTCTTAAGAGATTCTTTTGTTCTCTTTATAAAAAAAATCTATAAAGATAAAGGTACAGTCATTGGACTTTAACAATTTAATGTGCTGGTGTTAAAGGATAAATTTTGTGAGCTTCATAAACTAGAATGTGTAAGTACCTGTTCACATTTTAATCCTTGAGTTTTGTATATTGAATAACAAACAGATATTTTTAATTCTTGCAATGTATGCTGAGAAGCGACCTGAGAATCTATGATACAGTCATAGGCAAATGCAACCCTGCCTGTCACATCTTTCTGTTACAAAGAAAATTCTTATGGTAATGTCAAATACCCTACGTGTGTGCTAAACAACTGGATTATACTAGCCTGTTGCTTAAACCATGGAAGCAGAATACCTGATTCATAGGTTATCTGCTCAGATCATGTATGGAGAAAGTGAATTGGAATAGTCTGGTTTTCAACTGAAAATAAACAACTTGTGAAGTCCACATTATAAGCAAAGATGGGCATGGTAGTTCTACTTTCAAATAGAACCCTCGGCCCAGTGAGAAATAAACACACAGAGGGCTACAATAAATAAAAAGACAAGACTTCAGTTTGGTGTCCTTGACAGAGGCTACAATGAAAATGAGGTTTTGAATGCTTGATTGTATAACTAAACAAGGTTTTTAATTTAATATGCCTAAAATGTGATGAGAAACCTGTTTCCCATCTTTTATATCACTGAATGTAATAGATCGAGAGAAAGAACAAAGTTAATGTGCAAGGACAAATTCAGAACCACAGAAAGCTCAAATTCTGAATAATGATATAGTATTCACAGTTATGACTTTTTAACATATGGACTATTACTAATTTCAACTTAATTGATCTGATAATCCATTTACACTTTGTGACAGCATTTGGTAAAACAGTTTTATTCAGAATGAATAACTCAGTGTCTGACACATTAATTTGAAGACATCTGTAAGTCTCAACGAGGGTTGATTATTAATTTTTTAACATCAAAATATTCAAAGGCAGGCTATCTGCTTGCAGGGACGGGACAGAGAGGGCTGCAGATCCACTGCTGCTGTCACTCCTGAGTCCCTGGGTTAGAGCATTCCCTGAAGGGAAGCTCTCTGCTTGAAGGGAAGGCTTAGCTAGAGCTGGGGATCCACCACTGCCATCACTCCTAGGTGTAGATGGAGGTCGAGAGGATCCTGTCCCAGCTGCCCTGCCACTCCCACCTAGAAAGTCACCGGAGAGAAAATGTTAAGACATGTTTGTGGAGGAATTTTCATCCAACGACATGGCAGCTCTGGCAAAGTGTCCCATCCAAAGACCTTCCTTGTCTATGTGATCCAGCCAGAATGCAGACATGCCTTGGATTACAGTATGATCTGGCTGCATTACAGACACACCCTTCGAACACACATTTGTTCCCTAATAATGAAGTTAAGGTTAGTTTGTAGAAGGAAGCAGCCGCGTTTGAAAGTGATGTCTAATTCAGGGGGCAGACAAAGTGCTAAAACAAAGGAAGATTTGACAGAATGAAAAAGAGATAGGATATGCCCAACTCACAGAGAATAGCACAGAAGGATAGAGTCCATAGTGTGGTACAGGAGAGAGAGAGAAAGTGAGAGAGAGAGAGAGAGAGAGAGAGAGAGAGAGAGAGAGCGCATGTGTGTGTATGGCAGTTTTAACGGAACATTTTTATAGAGACAGGTTGCAGAGAGAACAAACTGGACACAGGCGAAGACAGAATGAACTAGAGAGAAGCCAGATTGTTTCAGTCAGCTCTGAAGATTCAATTGTACAGAGGTTAAAAGCTTCCAGGCCTAGGATTAGGGATAATTACAACAGAGAAAAATGGACTGGTCTCAGTCCAAGTCCTATATCTGCACAGCTTGTGTATGGTTGTCATCTCATCCATCATCTAAGGAAATAAAAGTGACATTTAAACATTTTTTAAGATAACGATAATAGATATACTTTATTTATATTCCTTTCTAGATGAAGCAACATATATAAATATGAAGATTCTTTTTTGTTTTGTTATTTTAGCTCAAGAATTTTTTTATTTTAAAATTTTGACAATTTCATCCAGTCTATTTTGATCATATTATTTTGCCTCCCCAAAGTCCTCCAAGATTCTCCCACCTCTCTACCTGCCCCACTTGGTAGGTTTTAACCCTCTCTTTCATTGTGTAACATAGTTGCTAGACGCCAAAATATACTGTGGATCCCGGAACTGTGCAAGAATTTCTGTGAGTTTCTTCTATTGGAATGGTTATCATAGAACATTATCCTAGACATTTTGTTTTGAGTACCACAGAATCATTGTCCACTGAAGTATTTTTTTTTATATTTGGGGAGGATATTGGAATTAAACTGAATATAAACTGTTTTTCAACTGAAACACCAAAGGCATTATTTATTTGGTGTAGTTAAATCTCAGTTTAACTTAATTGAAAACCACAATAATATAGTTATTAAGTCCTAGCATTCTAGTATTCTAGTGAAGATGCAAAGAATGCAAAAGAGAAAAAAATGGTACATATTCAAAGTGATTGCCCACAGGCTGGGAGTTGGAGAGAACTGTTAAATATTAAGTTCTTTCATCACCATCATCATCATCGTCATCATCATCATCATCATCATCATCATCATCATCATCATCATCATCATCATCACAGAATAGGCATGGTGAGAATTTCATGACTACACATAAAAGAAGATATTCTCACTGATTATTGTATTTATAATACACCACTTAAGAATTCATTTATATTTTGTTATTATTTAAAATTCAATTTTCTCTTAAGTTTTGTTTGAGCTTCCAGTGTACTGTTTTCTTTTCCAAAGGCCTGAAAAGAAAATCTTTAAAGCTGTTTTCTAGGAGCAATTTCCATTTCTAAACGTTGCAGGTTGGTAGGCTACTTTAAAGGCTCCCAAAATATTAAACTATATCTATCTGGAAAAAAAAATCTGGGATGTCCAGGAAGAGCAAAATATTTCATACAGAGTGTATTTAAGTTTATATTTCCTGTAGAGAGCCGCGGTGAGTGGTGATAACCAGCAGATGGCGCTGACATCCGGTGCTCTCCCAAGTTTACAGGTGAATTGTGCATGTGCCTAGGGCCAGAGCGCGCCAAGTCACGACCCATGCGCTTCTGAGCAAACAGCCAATCAGAATGAACACGCCGCTCCAGGGCATATATAAGCAGTGCCTTTTCGGGGGTCTGGGTCGCCCTCTTGAAGATGCAATAAACGGTGGCTGCAGAAGGAGCCTGTGTGTGTCTGTGTGTTCCTGCCGGCGGGAAACCTGCGCGGACTACAATTTCCTGCTTTATAAAAAGTAGAAATTTCAAGGCTTCTACATGCTCCCCTAGAAAAGACCTGAGTACATAGCTCTTGATTATTCCACTCTGCTACAACAGATGCTGGAAGACCTAAAGATTCTGGTTGACTGCTGATATGTGTGTGTGTGTGTGTGTGTGTGTGTGTGTGTG
>JADRCD010149924.1:0-48129 GCA_019843815.1 Montemys delectorum
AATGAAATTACAGGGCTTTTAAATTACACTCTGCTATTACAGCCTATACAGAGAGTCTTTCATCAACATCATATTTTGAATACGTTTTAAATTATCATTCACCTAATTGCATCTAAAAGTCTAACACAAGAGACCATGAGCACATGATCGGCCTGACATGCTTAGACAGGCAAACAGCCAGTATCTGCATGGCACTGAAAGAGTGTGCATTCTAAACCACACCACTCAGACCCCTTTTATATGGGCATATATCCTACATTTTGCCTTTAATGGAACAGGCACAGCTGTTGCTCGACATGCCTAATGCCATCTTGAAATCATAGCGCCTGTGATTGCCTACAGGGAACTCCCACAAGACTGGCACTTGTGCATTTCTTCTGGAAGTGCAGGAGGGGTCATGATTCTCCTCCCCTCTCTGAAGGTACAAATGCTGGGGAAGGCGCAGTTCTTCTGCAACTGTACTGCTTAGCTGCTTAAGTTGCCGATGCTCCCTATAAACAACCCTTTGAATCTCCACTAAGTAACTCCAGCTAGACTTGGGTGGAATTGGTTTTTTTTTTTTCCTTTTTTTTGGCGGTTGGGGAGGGGAGGTTCTGGGAGCTGTTATGTATGCTCTATCTTGGATAAACAGACACTTGATTAGAAAACATCTTATAATATTTGCTTTTAATTTTCACTTCTGGTATTTCTATTACCATTTTAAATTACTTTATTTACTGTTATTAGTGTGTGTGTAGGGGAGGGATGGGGGAGTGTGCACATGCCACTGCAGAGGTCAGAGAATAACTGTGCAGTCACTTCTTCCTACCTCTACATGGGTTCAAGGGAGCAAACTCAGGCAGGTTTTTCATGGTGAATGCTTCACTTGCTGAGCTATAGTACAAGTCCCTGCTAATTCATTTACTGTTTTGATCTCTGACTTGTAAAAGCCTAATTAAGTCTATTAATAAGTCAAATAGTAAAATCAGAACCTAAATAGGTTTAGATAGTTGTGAGAATGACAGACTCTCTGTGTTAAAGAAGAACAGCTCTAGTGAAAGCCCCACTTGTAGGGTCAGTTCATAAACCCGCCATCTACAGGCTGATGAACAGGAAGCACTTCTGCACAGAGGAAAGACACCCACCGGCATCAGTAAAGAAGATGCCCAGCAGCATAAGGAACAGAGAGCCAAAGCCTCTTTTAAAACTTGCAGACAGTGAATACAGATTCGAAGGGCTGGCACTGAGACAGTCTATGGCCATCTTTATGATGAGATTTCTTGGAGGTGAACATGTTGCTCTGAATAGAGTTCTTCCCACATGAGACCCAACACACAGTGTGAGTTGGGTGTCCTGCAAAGATGGAGGGAACATTGCAAGTTCTTATGGCACCTCCCCACCCAATTTAGAATTGTGCTTTAGGACTGTGAGGAGTACAAACACCAGGACACTTAGCCACACCTCATCTTATGTTGAGTCCCATAGAGTAACATACAAATGGAATTTTACTTGTAGTGTGAACATCTGAGAAAGGTCTAGATAAATGAAAAGAGAGAGATCTTTTTAAACCAGAATGTGAAAGGTTTGTACTATGTCAGCAATCTGCTAATACAGCCTTAAACTAAGGCTGTTGTTCAAATCATCTAGGTTGGAAATTATGCCTTTCCAACTGCTGTATCAGAGAAAGGAGTAAGTAGAATTTATGACAGACAAAACAAGAAGAGATACAGTCTGTCATTATTAGTAAATTTTGTATTTTGGGCTTTTACCATTTAAACATCACAAAAGAAACTCTGGGGGTGGAAATGCAGCCCAAACAGGCCCTTCAGAATCTACACCACTATTGCTCACCCAGAGCTCACAAGTACATTGTCTTTGAACATTAATTGCTTTCTATAGGTATCAAAGTCACAAACTACTGAGAATGACATTTTCTTTGCATGAACAGTGAAAACAGAAAGCTTTTCTTGGATATATCCTTCCAATTAAAACACTTTCTGTTTTCCAAGAAGCTTTACTGGCTTAGAGGTTTTGGAGACCAAATTCCAGAGGGAGGGAATGCATCCCCACTGAACCCTAAAACAAAATCTCTTTCTTCCCATCTTAGATCAAAGGCTAAAACTTGAGCATCTCAAATCTAGAGGTGGAAGGTAATCAGTGTGGGAGAAGAGCCCCATTTCTGACAATGCTAGGAAATCTTTATGAAAAAGAGAACCCCTAACCCAGCCCCCAAATATTAAGTTGACACACGTTTCTGGGACGTGGCCTGAATCCTGAAACCTTGGCGGGACTATAGACACATGATTCTGCTGAACAGGGCTTTCCGGGATTGTCATCAATGACAGATTACATCGCCCATCCACAAGGGTCCAGGGCTAGCTCAGGCCATCCATTACAGGTTAAAAGCTATTCCGGCAGGAATCCAGACACAGTGGTAAGGAGGTTACCCAGACAAGGGGTCCTATAGCTTTAAGAAACACTCTGGGCATCTACAAGTTTTCAGAATGCAAACTATGTCAGCTTTGAAAACAAGAGGCACTGCATCATTATGGCAGGAGAAACAAAGCCAGCCCCCTTCTAAAACAGACAAAAAAAGATTGTTTTAATAGGAGAGAAGCATCAGTCATTGATGCTCACTTCATTCACACTTTCTATCCAACCCCATCCATCTTCAGAGTGAAGAGATGACAGAGCACAGTTACGGCTCTCCCTTTTGGCCCCTACCCACCTTGTCCTCCTATACCCAAAACACCAGGGCCTACCAACCCACCCTTTCTAGTCTGCAAGAACAGCCCTATGGGTGGCCTTTCCATCTTATGGGCTTGCCAGAGCTCAGGTAGACCTAAGTACCAGCCTTCATCATGACACTATAACAGGACTTCCCATCAGGTTAGCATGACTGATCAGAACCTTTGCAAAGCATCTGTAAGCACCCCACTCTGTTGCTGATGGCTGACTACATTCTACAAAGGAAGCAAAGAAGGTACGAGGCAGCAAGGAAAACTCAACAAGCCAGACTAACATCCCAGAAAGCAAAGCATTTCATTTTCCTTCAACACTACTGGCCACATTATCCACAGACAAAGTTCTCTAGGCGGGCAGTCTCTGCATCAGTGCACCTGCTTAGCATGGGTTTGACGAGTCATCTCTTCGCTGTGTCTGCAGAAGTCAATGGCCACACAATGGATCGCATCACTTGAGGGTCACTTGAGTCCCTCTACTCTATGGATCCCTCCTCCCACCCCCTGCCTACCCTTCTACCCACAAAATCTTTACTCCACCATTGCTAAGGATCTCAGATAGCTAAATAAAAGAGGTGGCCTCAAACACAGGGAAAAGCCCTTAGGTCTCCAGTGTGAATCACCAATGCCAAACCCCCTCCCCTCCCCTTTTCCTTAAGACCTGATGGTCTTCAGTCACACATCTTAAAAGAAAAACAAAAAACAAAAACACAAAGACTTACTTGTCTCAAGTCGATGAAGGCCAACTGCAGCGTGTCCTCCTGGAACCCAGGCACCGGGCCGGATCTGGCAAACTCTGTGGGAAAGAAAAGAGGATAAAAAGCGCCTTTAACTAACCATGGACAGGGAGATTGGCAGACGGATGACAGGGAAGACAAGAGAGGCTGGGGGAGAGGAGGCCTGAGCTTCTAAGGAGTCATGTCTCTCTCCCTTCAGCCTCTTTGTTGGCCCTTCAAAATTCGTGTCATCAAAACACCATTAATTCCAGCATCCTGACAGCAAGGAAACTGTACTAATTCGACCTGAAATTTATTCCCAGGAGCCGCTCTGGGCCTCAGAGGGTTTGTTTTGTGAATGGACAAACAACTTGCAAAGGAGGAAGGGAGGGGGGGAAGAAAAAAGTTTTTCCTCTCAACACAATAAAATCTTCAGCTGAGAAACTCTTTTCAGTTCCGAAAGCTATTTATATTTCAGATCACTGAAGGAATTTTCTAATTTCACGCCTGTCACCTCATTCCCTAAGCATTTATCAAAAATATTCCCTGCCACATCATTAATTATTCCCTCACTGATTATTTGTATTATCTCATGACGGCCAACCTCCTACATGACACACTCACGCATATCACTAGCAGCAGCTGCTGCCTTGATCAGAATTTGGATTTAAAAAGCAAAGCAGTATTGGCAGATGTGAAGATGCCCACCTGGATGAGGCTTACTACAGATGGGAAGGGGCATTTGAGTATGTGTGTCCTTCTCCTACAGTCTTTGCCCTTGACTTTCATTTTCATGCTGCTTTAAAAATTCCATCTTTCCTTCCCTCCACCTGGTTCCTCAAAGATCAAAGAGCCCCATCCATACAGATGCTTTCTGCAGCTCTCAGTAGCACCTGAGACAATGCACTCTTAGAATTCTGGCTTCCACATCTTTATCAAGAAAAGAAATGAAAAAGACTACAGGGACAAATGTTACTTCAACTTAAGAATGTCAAGTTTATTGCCTCTGAGCCCTGCTTATTACAAAATCAAAAAGTCTGAAGATCTTTCCACACAGACAAGCACATAGCACAGTCAAGATGTGGGAGTCACTGTGATTTCAGTTCTTGTGAAGTCAAAGCATGGTGGGCATTTCAAATCCATCTACAAGATCCAATAAAAGCAGCTCGAGTACTTGGGGAAAAAAACACGAAAAGAAGTATTTTCCTTTCAGATACATGTTCTTCAAAATGCAAGTTAAGAACCTATAGAACTGCTATAGTATACTTCTTTTTGTTTTTCACAGCTAGCTAGAAAAGTAGAAGAGACTCTATATAGGACAAATTCAAAATATGATGTACGAACAAAGATTACCACTTGTTTGGCTTTGTCTCTCCCACTTTACTCATTTTGAAAACATAAAAGATTTACATAAAATCACAGTCACAGTTTTAAAAATAGTGCCAAACTAGACCGTAGAGACAAGGGAACGTCATATGGAAGAATTATAAATCAGCACATTAATTTAAATATAGTATAAATGTGGTATATACCTGCATACAAAATACCCATATTGCAGACATTTCAGATAAAAAGGATGCATAAGAAAAGAGGTCAACTCCAAACACAGTCAGCCTTAGTAATGTGGCTGTTTGCTTTCAGAAGAAAACTCATATGCCATTTAAAATCCAACATTATCCAAAGGAGGGCTAAGAAACCCAAGTTTCAAAAGAGTAAAGTTCTAAAATGTATGAACGTTCATCGAAAAACATGACGATGAAAAGCTTGACATGCAGACCCTGTACATCAATGGTGATGTGCAGTAAGCAACAGTGAGATCATATCTGGTAACCTGGTGTACAGGAACTCTGCATCCCAAATGTACAATTACTCACATGACATGCTTGTTGAAACAAGTTCTTTCAGTTTTAGCTACAGCTGCTCTTCCCAACAGCCTGGCTGTGTTCAGTCTGCATACTCCCTCCAAGGCTGACAGGCTGCCTGGAGTAGTCCTGTATCCTTCAAGCCAGTGTTGCCTCATTTAAAGCACTTCAGGTCTTCTCTATCAGGAGGCCAGCTATTGCCATGTTTTGCTGTCCTGCCTATGTCAAACTCAACAGAATTCCCCATGACATACCACTGGAAGGCTTGCGAGCTAGGCTTACATTCATGCCACTCCTGACTGAACATGAATCTGCTTGATAGATAAACTAACTCAGGAGTCTGGATATGTTTAGTGCTTATCTCTCATTTACTTTAGAGACCTGATTTTTATGACACACCAAATCCTTAGGTTCCCACAAGACACTGAAGCCTTTGATTTCTTTTTTTATAAAGAGAACCAGAGAATGATAATTATGCCAGGTACAACTAAGTGAAGAGATTAATCTCTACAAATCACTTCTGGAAATGTCTAATTATTGTAAAGTCAACTTCTTATCTGTAGTTTTTCCTCTTTTTATTTTATCAGTACTGAGCATCAAACCTAAGGCCTTGTGCATGCTTGTCAAGTATGTTATTACTGAACTACAATCCTATAATACCTACAATCCCACAGTGATAGTAAAGATGATAAATTCCTTAGAGATAAGGACTCTATTACAAAGCACAACAATTATTAAAAATAGTAGATGCTCAGGAGGGGGCAGTGAACAGGATGTAAAGTGAATAAATAAAAAATTAAATTAAATTAAAAAAAACAACATATTTCTAATATCCTTACATAAATAAATGTTTTACACATTAAAAAAATAGTAGATGCTAAACAAATATTATGTTTCAATTAAACAAGTTACATTAAAATCAAGATTCACTAGAAACATAGACCTATAAATGATAACAAAAGTCTCTGGGTTGTTACAAGTTTTAGTTTTTAAGGGAACAGGCCTGTGTATTTGAGGGGGGGGGGGAGGGGGAGTGGAGGGAACAGCAGCAGCAGCAGCCCCAGAACTGGACCTCTACTTCTCCACTTACTAATTCCTGAGTTTAACAGATTACTTAACTTTGTTTATGTCATTAAACCAAAAATTAGAATAGCAGATCATTTCTTATACTGTAATGATAACCACTAAGCCAAGTCACACATATAAAGCAGCTTGACAGAGTGGCAGGCATATCATAACTAATTATCCTTGTAACTGTAGTGTGTGTGGTGAGCCTCTCTTCTCCATAAAGAAAGGTTCATAGCTTTTACTTAATTCTCAGAGGTTTGGTGACAATGTTAAGAAACTTTGTCCTGTGCCTATGACAGCACATGAAAAGAAACAGAGCTAAACTAGGGATGGCTCAGTGAGCAGTCATTTATTTATAGGAAAATTTATAGGCAGACACTTAATTATTCTGTTGTAATATGACTAGCCTGTCAGGTACTATACAAAATTTCACTTGCATTACTAGAAAATTAAATAAATGCACTAAATAAAATTTCTGTAACTGTGATTTAATATAGTCTCAGAAATATGACCTCCTAGAGTAAAAATCTTATAAATACATGAAAAAATTAGTAATTTCTTTGTATTTTACAAACTTGTAAGGCAATAAAGAGGAACTACAAGACTATAGACATGGTGACATAAAACTGATCAGCAGTGACAAGAGACACAGCAGGATTGGCTGACATGCACAGATTCTCAGACACTGCCTGGCAGGTGAGAACGAAAGCTGATGTGTGGACAAGACAATTTCACATGTGCATGGTAAGGCCTCCGGGGCCATGGACTTCTGACAGGAATCCCAGCCAAGTGGAGGAGGCAGACACAGACATGGACATCAGGTGTTCAGTCCCTCAGTGACCTGTGTTCATAGCCTAGTGCTCTGCAGGGCAGCCTCAGCACCACTGAGGAGATAAAAAGCGCCTGTTCCATTTCACACAGAACAAAGCCCTTCCTTCCCAGTCCCTGTTGCTTGTGGGCGGGGAGGGCAAACTTCAGTGAGTTGCCATTAGCTGCAAGTTAAGTTATACTCGTGCAATCAGCACCAGCTCATTTGACCAAGGACCACTTTCTCTAGCCTCTGTCCTATCTTGTCAGGAGGGACTCACTGAGTGTAACATGGTACCAAGTCCTGACTTTGAGATTCACTTTGAAAACTGAAAACAAACTTTCAGTGAAGAAACTGTCAACTAATTGAAGGCTGAGAAGTAAACCCTAAAAGGTGACTCACAAAGTTACAGAAAAGAAGGTATATCATCAAAGAAGATTCGGAGGAGAAAGAAAATTAGAATATCCAACAACCTCTGATATTCTTAATGCACAAACCTTTGAGATGTGCTTATCATTTTAAGAAATGTTAATTATCAAAAATACCCTATAAATTTTTCCCACAATTTATTTTTTTCTTCACATTACATCTCAATTGCAGCTCCCCTTCTCCCCACTCCTCTCAGTCCTGCCCTTGCAAATCGCTCCTCCTATTACCTCTCCCCTTTTCCTCAGAGAAGAGGAAGGCCCTTGGGTACTATACCTACCTGGCACACCTAGTCCCAGCAGGACTAAGCACTTCCTCTCTCACTAAGGCCAAGTGGGGGAAGTCAAATAATGTTTCACAGTCTAATAAAGTTACCAAAGGGTAAAAGAAAGAAATTTTGCTGATTTCAACTTTTTTTCTAGGTTTCTTTTCAGGTTGATGTTAACACTAATAATAAAACCCATCATTGCTTTGAGGGAGAAGCAAACAAATATTTCAAATTTCATCTGGTCCATTCACAACTGGCTGGAGAAAACAAGATATAGTGAGTACTGAGGACGTAGTAGGTAGGTAAAGTGTTTGCCTTGTGAGTTTGATCCCAGAAACCAGACTTTAAAAAAATGGCCCCATAGCTGGGGAGTTGGATCCCTGAGGCCTGATAGGTCTGTTGTTAAGTTCCAGGTGACAGTGAAGCAGTCAAGGTCCACCAAGGGAAAACCACTCCTTGTGAAGAAGATGAAATCTCTGGCAAGTGTGCACACATCACATTCTAGTTGAGCAAGGTTAGGGAAGACAAGCTCAGCTTAAACTATGCTTCAGAGATAGTCAGAATAATTATCCCTTTAATGAGATGATGGACTTTCCTTGTCAGATTTCAATCTCTAGTAGCCCACAGAGCCACAGTCATGTGGCTTTGTAAGTCTGCTAGAATCCTGAACTATTAGAAAAGCAAACCTTTTCCTTTTCCTCTAGTTTTTTAAAAGCATGCTCTCTCTAAAGCTTTGGGCTTTGCTCTTTCTCTAAAATGCTCCTCCCTGCCTTCTGGGTGCCTGCTGCCAAGTGGCTGACCTGCATGCCTGCTTCACTCAAATGGCAAGGCCTTTTAGTTTGCCATCTCTCCCTCATGCTCCTCCTCCAGACAGGTGTCAAGATTCACAACTTGCCTGCCTGGAGTTTTTCCATTCTTAAATTCTTTAATTAATGTGAGTGATCTAATTTCCTTGCTATTATCTGGTGAACACAAAGAGATACCCCAAAACTTCAAATAACACAGGTCAAGTAAAGGTCAAGTTTAAATAAACAAAGGGGACAGTGCCTAAGGAATGAAAGCCATGGCTGGCTCCCATAGAGACATGCACTTGAGTGTATATAGACAGCTGCACACAAAACCTCCACAGAAAAACCAAATTCAAATGAAACAATAATATCAGCGTTAGAAGGGATTTGAGAAGTTGAAGCAACAGCAGTCTTGTAATCTCTACATACAAACAGAAGATTAAAAACATTCATCCTCCCCCTCCCCCACTGCCCATACAATGGCACAAAATGTGGAACAGGGCCCATCTTAAGTGATCCTGGAACATTTTAGAATGCTGGAGCTCTTGTAGGCTTATCCGTATTAAAACATGATGCATCATTTTATAGATGACTAATATCTCCCATGCACTTCCTTTTAAAACTTATTTTAAGCCACCATATGAGCTATTAGATACCATTGCAGCAGCTCCAAGCCAAGTACGCTTTAGTGACCCTTCTCCCTGTAACCTCCTCCCAGTCTCCTTTCTGCTTTCGTGTCATGTGTCCTTTTGTTCTGCCTCCTTTCTTAGTACTCTTTATGGGAAGAGAGTCATTTGAAAAGCCCACCCAGTGGCCACAAGGACCCAAGCTTCCAGCTGTGGACCTCACTGTGAACCATGTGGCCAGCCTATTCAATCACTTCCCTAACTGCAAGTTTTCTGTTCCTTCCCATATCTCATACATATGCACACATGCACACATGTGCGTGCACTGTGAGTGTGTGTGCATGTGTGTGCGTGCGTGTGTGCACGTGTGTGTGTGCATGCATGTGTGAGTGTATGTGTGCACGTGTGAGTGTATGTGTGTGTGTGTGTGTGTTGCACGTGCAAACATGAGTGAAGCTGAAAAAGACATTTAAAAATTGATCTAAAGCAAGTTTGGAAAACTGAACATAAAAATGATTCTTCACATATTATCCATAAAACAAGAACAGTTTTTAAAGAAAGATAGACAATGGAAACAATGTATTTCCAAAAAGCAAAATCAATAGTATCTGATAGATAGGTAGAACAGCAAATGTGTTAGGAAAACAAAATTTGTTTAGACAAGAGGGAAGCTAAAAGACAAACTACAAAATGGCCCCTAGACAGCATCAGTATATCACTGCTCCAGGGAGCATCTAGTTCAGACAAGAAGCAAGAACACTCTTCCATGACTGGCTTCAGATTAGGGTTTAGGGCAGTGCTAATAAGAAACTCACGGACAAAAGTGTGTTGAGGCTTTGTTTGCATCTTAAGATCATGTCAGGTCACAAGTGTTTTTTTGTGGGATTGAAAAAAATAGAAGCTGTTGTTGCTGTATTAACATAATGGTTTCCTGGTATGTGGCTCCCTGGAGCAGTAGATAAGGGGAGTGTTAGACTAGAGGATGGCTCTGGGGAAGCCAGGCCCTCTTGCATCACTTCAAGGTGGCTCCAGGAGGCTAATTGCAGAGAAGCTGATAGACTCCCTGGAGAACCCGCTCTAGGTCCTGTTGGTCAGAAAGTAGATGGTCGGAACATAAAGAAGGGAACTCCATGGAAGAATTATGTCAAGAAGAAATAAAAGGAGGAGAAAAGGGGGAAGAAGAAGGCTCCTAGAGACTCAGCTAATTATATCTCTCACTTCAAGGGTGGGTGGGGTATAGAATATTGTGCCTACAATTACCAATGTAACAGTGTATACCTGAAATGTGTTCATGTATGTGTTTTACCACACTGTGAGTGAATAGAAAACAAAAAGCAAAGACTTAAATAAAGTGTCCCCCAAATCATATCATGTATTTAAATCACAACTTGTGTTTAAACATGCAATAAAGCATTAACTCAGTAGTAGTAGTAGTAGTAGTAGTAGTAGTAGTAGCAGCAGCAGCAGCAGCAGCAGCAGCAGCAGCAGCAGCAGCAGCAGTAGATACAGTCATACACAGAGTAGACTCATAAAGAAAACTGTCAACCCAGTAAGATTGGGATAGGTGGCTTTCCACTTGTACCTACTCAATAAGTTCACAGCCATCTATGGATAAAAGCACTTCTGAGAGAGCATTGAGATTTACAAAGAATGTGTTGAAGGCCTGAGAGAACCCATAAGAAGCAGTGTCCACTAAGAGGACAGAGCTCTGTGTCACGAGCAAACTTGCCAGTATTATTTCCAGCTCTAGACCTAGAAATGGTCCCGAACTCCTGTGGCTACTTGGCTTTGGAAAATTCTCCTGCCAAAACCATGAAGCAGAGGAACTTGGAGGAGCTGTGCTCACATACGCCTGGGATGATGTGACTGTTGCATTCGTGTCTGTGGTTCAGGAGCCACTCCTGACAGTTAGCTCTGGTCTTCTCATCAATGGCCTGAAGTGGTCATGCTCAGAATTCAGCCCACAGAAAGATAGGGAGTTGGAATGAGGCACTGGGAAACAGTGGTCTCATATATGGGACAGACATGGTGAGCACAGTACTACAACATACCCTGCAGAAGCTCTGGCAAGAACAGCAGGCCCTTTCAGATTCTGTTAGACAGAAATCCCAACTATAAACAACCAGAAGGAGCCATGGTCAGTGGGATCCTACATGTACAACTAAAGATTTTGGTGGTAGAAGTTGATCCTGAAGCAAGTTTGTGGCTGGGTCATAGAAGCTTGTACTGACAACTCAGAGAATCAGTCATGAACTCAGCAGGTGCTGTCAACAAACCTAGGATAGGCTTGCCACCTAGACTCTAAAACATAATAGGGTCCTTATGATAGTCAAGGCCACCCAATGACCGCAAACATCCAAGCCTCTAGCAATGAACCCAACTGTGAACCATAGAGCTTGCTCTGGCCAGCTCAATCACTTCCCTAACTACATGCTTTCTGCTCCCTCTATAACAAATGCTGAAGGTTCCTCCCCTGTACAATGGTATGTAGGTGTGACTATTTAACAATGACTACAGTGATGGAGAGTAGCTCATTGGCGTGCATGCTTATTATTTGCAAGGCCCTGAACTCAATCCCTAGAGTCTAAAGAAATAAGTAACTGGTGACTGCTGAGTCACATTCTGCCCTTATGAATGAGATTAGGTGCCCTTGCAAAAGAGCCCGAGAATTTTTCCTGCTTTATTCAACATGAGAACAGGATTCCTCCCTTCAGAGCATGCAGAAGAAAGGTGCCACCTCCAAAGCAGAGGACAGTCCCAGACAACCCAACCTGCTACTGTCTTAGTCTTGGACTTTTCAGACTCCAGAACTGTGAGAAATAAATTTCTTTTGTTTATAATTACCAGTCTCAGGTATATTGTTACAGAAGCACAAATAGAAAACAATGTCTGTCTGAAACAGTCTATAGAGACAAAAACAAATGTACATTCCTTCAAATGTACAGACACCAATGTAGAGCTACCCAGAAACAAAACAAACAAAAAAAGGGCAAATACAGCAGTATCAAAGGAAACAAAAACACTGTTTGTAACTGATCCAAACAATAGAGGTCTTCAAACTGCTTGAAAAAGAATTCAATCACCTTTAAAAAGCTAAATGATAGGCATAAACAGATATAAAACTAGACAGAATTAGAAAAATAATACACCAGGAAAATCAGAAAATTAATTTAAAACTTGAAAACATAAAAGAGAAGCAAAAATAAGAGGGTGGAAACTGAAGACCAACAGGAGAAATGAACAACTCAATGAGGCATTACCTGCAGGGTGGACTATCAAAGAACTAGATACATAAACAGAAAAACAACATCTAAACTGGCCAGAAAAAGGGATACGAGAAAAACATTAAGGAGAATGAAGAAAGCATAAGAGTCACAAAAAGGGAAAATTGTCAGAAAGCTTAAAGAAATGCTATCCAAAGCTCTTAAATCTTGGGAAGCATGTGTATATCCAGAAATAAGGAATATAAACACTTTACCTCAGACCAGAGGAAGATCAAATGCCAAGATCAGAGGCTGGAGAGATGGCTCAGTAGTTAAAAGCACAGGTTGCTCTTCCAGAGGACCTGGGTTCCAGTCCCAGCCACCTACATGAGACAGCTCACAACTGTCTGTAACTTTAGTTCCGGTGGATACAACACCCTGTTTTGGCCCCAAAAGCAGTGCATACACATAGTATATAGATATACATGCAGGTAAAACACCCATGCACATAATATAATATCATTTTTTAAACTTTTTTTTTTAAAAAGGCAAAATCAGATTTGAGAGACTGGTCACATAAAAGGCAATGTCTGTAGCCATATTGGACTTTTTCAACAAAAAAGCCAGGAATTAGGAGGGTGATATACCCATTGTGCTCAAAGGTAAAAACTCACCAAACTAGAATCCAAAACTTCGCAAAGGTATTCTTCAGAAATAATAAAGAGGTAAAGACATTCCCATACAAAGAGAGAAGGAGTCAATCAACATGAGATCTGTCTAAGAAAATGCTGAGAACTGCTCCTCAAATAGAAACAAGAAGCAGTAACGGTATGAAGAATGCAAGATGTGGAACTCACTAGCAGGTACAACAGGTGAGTTCAGGCACTGAGGCTGAGACTGAGGCATGCACAGCTCTTCAAATGTGGTGTAAAGTCACAAACACTATTGTTATAGTGAATACAGAACTATAAAAATATGAGTGACAGCCACAGAAAAAAAAGAAGTGGAGGAGTAGAAGTGTATTTATATAAGATTGAAGTTGTTACCACTCGGAAACAGAACACTACAACTACAAAATGTTTTATGGCAACCTTAAAGTAAAATCAACTAGCAGGTTCCACTTGAAATTCGTGGTGCATGTGTGGCCTTTAATCCCAGTCTAACACTCAGATGGGAGGGGGGGTCAGCTGTGCAATTTCAAGGTTGTCCTCTACTGCACACGGAGTTCAAGGCCAACCTAAGTTACATGAAACCCTGCCTCAAAACACAAAATCAGTAAGAACCATAAGAAGAGTCATGTGCTCAAAGCAAAACATCAGAACAAATCAGCAAGGCGCACAACAAAACAAAAGAGAGAAACCAACGAATTGTAAAACAAGAAATCCCCAGGAAAATGGCTAAGGCTGTACTTATATGTCAGGATTACTTAATATGTAAATAGACTAAAATCTGCAATCAAAGACACAAAGGAGCCAACATTGCTGGGTACTAGAGATTAGTTTTAGCTTTTAAAAATAAACAGACTAAGGAGATGCAAATGACAATCCATGCAACTGGTGACCAGGCCAGCATCCTGCTATCACACAAAAAGAATCATCTCTCCAAATAAGTTGCACCTACAGAAGCTAGAAACAGGTCAACAACATCAAAGCAAGAAGAAAAGAGGAAATACAACTTAGAAATAAATAATAGAAAAATAATTTTAAAAGATGGATAAAACTTAGATTTTTTTTTTTAAGATGAAGAAAAATAAACCCTTAGCTAAAGTTTGAGGGAAGGAGTTAAAATATGAAAAATCATTAACAAAAGAGGAAACAGAGACAAAAGAACCAGAAAACCTCTGTGGCCACACCCCTCCTTGGGAGACCTCTGTGGCCACACCCCTCCTTGGGAGACCTCTGTGGCCACACCCCTCCTTGGGAGACCTCTGTGGCCACACCCCTTCTTGGGAGACTTCTGTGGCCACACCCCTCCTTGGGAGACTTCTGTGGACAGACCCCTCTTGGGAGACTTCTGTGGCCAGATCCCTCCTTGGGAGACTTCTGTGGCCACACCCCTCCTTGGGAGACTTCTGTGGACACACCCTTCCTTGGGAGACTTCTGTGGACACACCCCTCCTTGGGAGACTTCTGTGGACAGATCCCTCTTGGGAGACTTCTGTGGACAGACCCCTCTTGGGAGACTTCTGTGGACAGACCCCTCCTGGGATCTCCTCACCCTTCTTCGCAGTGAATTTTATTTTGGTTGTTTTTTTTTCCCCCTCTTAAAATTGGTTGTTTGCCTCTCCCTTTCTCTCTCTGTATTGGCAAATGCATTTTGCTCACACACTATTGCCTTTATGTTTTCAACACGTCCCATAGTTCTCTGCACATCTCTGGAACAACTGTTTTAAGGCTTCAGCACATGTGTCTGGCTGGTATCAGGCCCTTGAGATGTAGTTTCTATTGAATCT
Source organism: Montemys delectorum (assembly GCA_019843815.1). Classification (NCBI taxonomy): domain Eukaryota; kingdom Metazoa; phylum Chordata; class Mammalia; order Rodentia; family Muridae; genus Montemys; species Montemys delectorum. The sequence goes on from JADRCD010149924.1 coordinate 14,938, forward strand.
GCTTCTTGCCATGGGCTCATGTGCTTCTTTTTCCATACCTTACAGTTTCTGAAATTAGACACTGGAACCTAACTATATGGCAATTCTTCATTATTCTTCTTGATAATTGTTTCCATTTTGTTAATTTTTGGGTCAATAGTTAACTGATATGTAAATCAGACCTCTTTTTTGTGCCTGAGTCTGTGCTTTTTCTGGATTACCTGGTTACTTTCTATTTTCCCCCAATTATGTAGTTACATTTAAATGGCTGCTTCCTTAACATTTGTTCCAACATCAAAGTCTATTAGCTTATAGTCTCATCCAACTTCTAGTTTTTGTTTCCTGCATGTGGATAAAGATAAGATCACAGATGACATCTCTTCTTTAATCTTTGATTCCAAAGGCATAAAAAGAAAAAAAAGTTGAACTGAACAATATGTACCAATGTATTAAATCTTATGGAAATATCACTTCACAAGACTAAGAGGAACTTACAACAATGGCCATAACACTGCTTGAATCTTTGCATCAAAGCACAAAACTCAGGGACCTCCACATCAAACCAGATAGATTGAAATAGAAAAGAAAGTGGGGAAGAACCTTGAGCAAATAGGCACAGGGGAAATTTTCCTGAAGAGGACGCCAATAGCTTCTGCTCTAAGATCAAGAATTGACAAATGGGACCTCATAAAGTTGCAAAGCTTCTGTAAGGCAAAAGACACTGTCAATAGGACAAAACGGCAACCAACAAATTGGGAAAAGATCTTTACCAATCCTATATCTCATAGAGGGCGATATATCCAGTGTATACAAAGAATTCTCTACTGATGAACACCAAATGGCTGAGAAGCACCTAAAGAAATGTTCAACATCCTTAGTCATCAAGGAAATGCAAATCAAAACAACTCTGAGAGTCCACCTCACACCCATCAGATTGGCTAGGATAAAAAACTCAGGTGACAGCAGATGCTGGAGAGGTTGTGGAGAAAGAGGAACACTCATTCATTGCTGGTGGGATTGCAAGCTGGTACAACCACTCTGGAAATCAGTGTGGCGGTTCCTCTGGAAATTGGACATAGTTCTACCAGAGGACCCAGCTATACCACTCCTGGGCATAGACCCAGAAAATGCTCCAACATGTAACAAGGACACATGCTCCACCATGTTCATAGCAGCCTTATTTATAATAGCCAAAAACTGGAAACAACCCAGATGTCCCTCAACAGAGAAATGGATACAGAAAGTGTGGTACATCTACACAATGGAGTACTACTCAGCTATTAAAAACAATGAATTTATGAATTTCTTAGGAAAATGGATGGATCTGGAGAGTATCATCCTGAGTGAGGTAACCCAATCACAAAAGAACACACATGGTATGCACTCTCTGATAAATGGTTATTAGCCCAGAAGTTCAGAATACAGGAAGAACAACCCACAAACCACAAGAAACTCAAGAAGAAGGAAGACCAAAATGTGGACATTTCATTCCTTCTTAAAAGGTGGAACCAAATACCCACGGAAGGAGACTAACTATGGAGCAGAGACTGAAGGAAGGACAAGCCAGCCTAAATATAGCTATATCCTGAGAGACTCTGACAATACCTGACGAACACAGATGAAGAGGCTCACAGTCATCCATTGAACTGAGCACAGGGTCCCCAATGAAGGAGTTAGAGAAAGGACCAAAGGAGCTGAAAGGTTTGCAGCCCCTTAGGACGAACAACAATATGAACTAACTAGTACCCTCAGAGCTCCCAGGGACTCAACCACCAACCAAGGACTATACATGGTGGGACTGATTGTTCTGGCAGCATGTGTATAGTAGAGGATTGCAAAGAAAATAAAAGCACAAAACTATGGTAGTAGCACCTTTGCTCTCGCTCCAAACAGCTAACCCGTATGAGAAAAAGCTCATAGCTGCCTGCCTTTGGACTATGGAGATGGAAGTTGCTATTAAGCTAAAAATAAGGTAATGAAAATTAATCTAAGTGTTCAGGTGCAGCCTGGGAGCCCAAACAGACTGTGGAGCTCAAAAACACACCAGACAGATTTTCCAATAGCAATTCTTTTTAAGTGAGGAGACAGACTGATGTTGCTTCTACACCATCTAAATGTGTTTGTATGAGATGACCTAGAAATTGTATGCTGTGGTGGTCTGAATATGAAATGAACCCAGGTACTTGAACAATCAGTCACCAGGTAATGGCATCATTTGGGGAGGCTGTGGAGTCTTTAGGAAGTGAAACCTTGCTAGAGACAGTACATCACTTACATCACTGGGGTAGACTTTGAGTTTGCAGCCTTACTCAATGTCTAGGTCTTGATTTCTGCATGTATATGAAGATGTGATCTGTCAGCATTCTGTCACTGCCATAGTACCTTCCTCACCATCGAGAACATCTAGCCTTGTGAATAAACCCTTCCTTAGGTTGCTTCTGCTAATACTTATCAAACAAGGAAAATGAAACTGACTTATATAGGTTAGTGTTTTATCAAATGAATTGAAGCTGTTATTTATACATAAGTCAGGAGGTAGATGCTTAGAACAGTATAGTTTATGACTGCCAAAGTTTGGCAATAACCACAATGCCCTTCAGTGAGTAAATGGATAAACTTTTATTTAAACAATGGATTATTATTTAGTGTTAAGAAGAAATGGGTTATTAAACTATGAAAAAACCATGGTGGAACCTTACATGCATGCTACTGCATGAAAGAAATCAATGTTCAGAGATTGTGTGTTGAATGCTTCCAACTCCATGACATTTTGGACAAGGGAAAATTGTGGCGATAGTGCACAATGATGCCAGACAGGAGGATGAGAGGTATGCATAGGTGAAAGATAGAGAACCTCTAGTAGACAAACTGTTCTCTATGACATGACAATGGTAGATACACGTTGTTATTCATTTATCCCAACACACAGAATCTGTAATGCCAAGGATGACCCCAAATGTCAAAAACGGATTTCAGGTGGTAAGGATGTGTGGGTACACTAATTATAGCAAATGTTGATATGCTGCAGTGTTAATAGTGCAGAAGGTTCTGTGTGGTGGGCACAAAGTCTGCAGGAACTTTCTATGATACCCAACAGATTTTGCTGATAATCTATAACTGCTTGAAACAATGAAGTCGACACTTTTTTAAACAATGGAGGACAGTAAGATTAACTATAATTTACCCACAGTGTTTCTTTGAAGGAAATGTGATTAAAATTGATAGGAAACTCCAAACTAGTGCTCCAAAAAGATTCAAAAGTGAAGTTCAATTTTCTCAACTTCATTTGTTCTAAACAATAAACGAGTACTAGGACAGATAGACATGGCCTTTTAATTAATTAGCAATTAACCTCTATATTCTCAGCACGAAGGGCCTTTCATTTACATGCTTAGTCAACAGACTTCATTTGGCTAAGCTGCATAGAGGATGCTACGGAAGCAAGAGGCCAGAAGACACTTACACTCTGGGATATAGACCACGCCAACAGGAACCAATTCAGAAAAAATGGAGAGGCCAACTTCATGTCTTATGAAATACAGAATAATCAGGGAAAAAATAAGGAAATTAATAGGTTAGCTCTCATAAAGCAAACTAGAACAATTTTGTTTCAAGATGTAAAGGAAGGAGATGTTAAGTTCTTTCCAGGTCTTGGGAGTCCAGGCAACTGGGTACCTTAACAGAGATTAAGTGCTGTCCTTTCCTAGAAGAAACACCACTAAAGTTAACTTAATAAATTTTGTATTGGATCAGTTCTTATGAAGGAGTGTGGATTAAGGAAAGCTATGACCATGTATGTCTTATTACATGGTGATAGATTTGCTCTTAATATTCCATAGACAAATAACAGTCAGGATTACTGGTGATGTCCTAGGTCTTAAACTTACAACCCTGAAATCTGGAAAGATGAAAGGGGTCCGTGTAATGGCTGAGAACTTCCACAGATGAAAAACTGAGGCCAAGAAGGTTAAGTCGGGGAAACCATTAAGATTCAACCCCTCTATTATTTCAACATGCATCTCCCACCTTGGAATGTCTAATGACAAATGTTCATGTTATCTGCTTCTTTTATACATACTATATATTCTTTCCCATTTACTCGGTTAACAATGAAAATCATGAAAACACACACACACAACCCACAAATAGAGAAAAGATAGTCATTTTCTTCTGCAGTTTCTTAATGCTTCATGATTTGATGAAATGTGGGCAAATTTCACATTGGACTTTTCTAAATTAGGGTGAAAAGAGGCCTTTCTAAATTAGTAATCAACAGTGCTTCTGTGTATAATCTTGGAGAAGTTGAAGGTCGGCCATGGTAAGGGTAGGCTTCCTGAGAGATGAGAGAGACTGCGTTTAAGTCGTAACTTTATATCCTTGATATTTTTAACAGTGCTCTTAAGGACTTAATCTTAGCCATGTGTTTGTTCAGGGCTGATTATTTTGCTGTATGAACACATTCCCCAAACCCCCAGCCCTCTAAAATTTAACATTAAGAGGGGATTCTGTAGACCATTTAATATAATAGTAAAATTGATTCTACAGAAAATTACTAAATAGAAATCCGAGCTCCTATTAATTTTGTCTAGTAGATACATTATAAAAAACGTATTAAAACTAATTTTTAAAATAAAGAATGGATCTTGTCTAATTCAATGTATGTAATACATTTTATAATGACATCAGTACTTTCAAAATTGAGATCTTTATATGTTTTTCAAATTTGGTATTTGCTACCTTCAGTATTTGTCATCTCTTACTAGCCATATTTTGATGTTTCTTTTTATGCTGAGATCTACAGTACTGGGCAATACAGCTCTAGACCCTAATTGTAACAAATGCAAAAAAAAGAAAATATGAAGTGTGTGAACAATGACCAGACAGTGAAGCAGGAAAGCAGCAAAATGTCAGAGCAACAGGAACAGTTTCAGCACTAGCTGGGCTCCAGAGCTGAGGTGAATGCCTTGCAAACCTGACATCTGCTTCTGGCCCAGTTCCACTCATGCCAATGTGACAAAGTTCATAAAGTGTAGAGACGGGCCAATAGAAGCAGTTCTAGAAGCTGGAGAGTCCACCACCATGCCCTGACAGACTTGGGACACAGAAGGGGCCTGCTGTATGGTACCTTCTTACCATGCACTTGCAGGATGAAAGGGCAAAGGAGCTCTCTAGGGACACTGCTGGGAAATCTTGATCTTACTCTGCTTATCCATCCTTATGTCTCAATGGCAGCCTCGAGGTCCCACTGTCTAATCCCTTTGAGTGAGGAGTTTTATGTATGAAGTTGGAGATGGAAAACACTCAGAGCATTCTTTCTCAGTTCCCAGTAGAAGGAATTTTTCTCAGAATATAGAACTGTAAAGTTGCCCTGTTAGATCCTGACTGAGGTACATGGTTTATTCTTCCACGTGTCTGTAGGAATACTGTGTTACCTCTCTCCAGTCCTTCCGGTGTATGTGTTCCTAGGTTCTTATCTCTCCATCCTATTTTGGCTTTCTATACATAATTTTTTTTCTATGAAAACATTGAAAATTGTCAGAAATTGCTTTTAGAAAGCAATAGTGATGATTTTTAAATGATGCACACTTCTAAACAAAGCTCTTTGCCTTCATTTTCAAGTCAAGTAACTTGAGTTACAACTGCAAAGTGTTCCACAGGTGAATAATATAAGATAAAGATGATCACTGAGAATCTCAAGCTGGCCATGGGAGCTCACAACTGCAATCCCGACACTGGGGGACTACAGCAGGAGGAACATCACTCAGGCCAGCCAAGGCTTGCAGAGTTCAAGATAGTGTGAGATAAACAGTAATATCTTATGGGAAGGAGAAGAAGGGAAGAAAAGTCCCCAAAACAGTATCATAAATGAATATGAAATGACTAGCCAGAAAGTCTCATGTGTTGAAATTTGTGTTTCTAGCAGGCGGCTCTACTAATAGGTAGTTATAAGTCATGGGGGCATTGACCTCTTTAGTTGATTTCCTATTGATTATTTCATACCTGAACTATTAGAATGTAGGGCCTAGCTGAAGGAAGTGTGTTACTGGGGACAAACTGTTAAAGGTATGCCTTATCTCTAGCCCCATCCTCCCTCCTCTGGCCTTCTTCACGTCTGCTATGAGGTGAGCAGCTTTCCCTCACCATGTAATTCCCATGATGATCCTGGATTGTCACAGGCCTGAAAGCAATGGAATCATATGGCCATACTCTCTAACTTCTGAAACCAACATAAACCTTTTATCCTTTAAGTTGATTATTCCCAGGGAGTTTACAATAGCGACAAAACACTTAAGAAGAACTCATGATGAATGCCGAGTAAGCAGCAGTCAGGAAGCCCATGTGTGTCTGTGCTAGGTCTGCTGCATATATGCCATGGCTGCTAGCTTTGTATTTTTGTAGGACTCCTAACAGTGGGAATGGAGTATCTCTAACTCTTTTCTCTGATTTTGAGGCCCCTTTCCTCCTACTGGGTTGCCCTGCCCAACCCTGATATGAGGGTTTGTACCTAGTCTTATTGTATCTTGTTATGCCATGTTCAGCAGATATCTCTGGAGGTCTTTCTTGCTGTTTTCTGAAGGGAAATGGAGGAGGAGCAAATCTGGGGAAGGGGAGAGCTAGAGGGGGAACTGTGGTTGGGATGTATTATATGAGAGAAGAATTTACAAAAAGACAAGCTCCTCTCATAGGGAAAGTTGGGCACCAGATAAATAATTAAAGTGGGTTTTTCGTGGGATGTTCCCTGTGTTCGAACAGAAAGTTTAGAAGAAATCAGCACAACTCTTTCCAAAAGGGAAGTAGACAACACTTCCTTGATTTACCTTTCATAGATATGTGCAAGTCCACACACTACATACTCTAATTCATGCCCAAACACATAAACTTATTATTGAAGGTCCCTGGGCTTCCAGCCCTTGCTAGCCAATGATGTTCTTGGATCCCATTTCACAGCAGTAACAACAAACTTGCTTAAGCTTGCCTTTGACCCCAGTTTCTAGAAGAGAATTTCAAAGCTCTATATTTTTTCTAGTGATAGTAGTGTCTTTTGTCATTAAAAATGAGTTCCTTTTGACAGCAATTGAGTTTGTGCTTAAAAAAAAAAAAAAAGACATGACTCATGGTGTGCTCTTGGTGAGTTTTAAGTGGAGGACTGTCTGTGTCAAAAGACCACATAATTTCCCAGTGTGCTTTCAGTCTTCCCCAGAGCTCTAGTGAGAAAGCTAGGACTGTAGTTGTGTTTAATCATGTGGGTAATTTTTAAAAACACATGTGCCTATGCAGTGAAACCCAAAGAGGAACTACGGACACTGAGGTTCAGTGTAGCTTCCTAGCTAGTAAAAACACTGACTGCTGAAGGAAGAGCTAAATCCATAAAGCAAGTCTAAGGAAGAGCTACACACACCTTCACCTAATCAGTTCTTTGCACTTTTTCTGTTGGCCTAGTTCTAAATTGTAGTCTTTAAGAGGAAGCTATAATTCTGAGTAGCACAGACTTTCCAGTATGTTCCAAGAGCTTATTAAACTTGGGAGAATTTCAGGGGATCCTTGAAATTGCGGTTAGCTGGAAGAAGAGCAGGTGAATGAGGAAGGACTGACTTACTACTAGAGTGTAAAGCTGGGCAGTCCCGCAAAAATTGCCCTCGGTCTGTGGGGTGTGTGTTAGCTTTTACTGCTGTATGTCAACTTTTGCTGCTGTCTGGGATGTGTGTTAACTTCTGCTAAACTGCACTGTGTAGTGAGCCACCCAGCAGCATTAAGCGAATCCTAATCAGGACACAAATACTATCCAGATTAAGCACAGCACATTTGGATACTCCATTCATGTTTAACATTGAGATTGTAACCACAGTTCTTCTAGCAAAAGCAATATGAAAACAGACTTGGAAACAAGCAGACAACAGCATTTCCTCCGAGAATCAAAATGCTTAAAGACTTCACTGCCAAAGATCATTTTTAAAATGTTATAGGAAGAGGGACTCTGTCTTTCCTAAAGGAACTTAGTATTTCCTTATGCCTTTTAGTTCTCTCTCTTCGTTTCATGGCATTGCTTTAGAATTAGTTGGGATTTAGAGTTGCTGGAGAATTTTAATGTCAGGTATTTCTACAATGACCCACATACATGTTAAATGCTCTAAGTGGGGTAGAGGGCCTGCCGCACTGCATCTATGGCTAGTAAGCTTATTTTCAGAAGTCAAGTGTTGCATTTGAACATGCAACCAGCACAGGGCTTCATTTGAGATGACAGGTTACTTTTTCCCTTTTTTTTCTCCCTATATCAGGCAAATAAAAACAAATAAATAAAGAACAACATAAAAACACCAACAAGAAGATAAAAATCTCTGCCAGTGATCCAAATGCTCTGGGCTGGAAGCTTTTAGTGAGGGGCCAGAGGTGGCTGAGCAGCGCAGGAGCCCTGGAGAGGTGGGAGACATTAGCACTCCAGACACTACTGAAAGAGAGGCAATAGCACTTAGGAAGTATTTAGGGTTGAAGAAAAAGCTATACAAGCAATTGATTCCCACAACAGACTGGTCCTTTTTAAGGACAATCTTAAGTAGTAAGAAGCATAGAAGATGAATGAGCAATTCAAGTATTAAAGGCACTTCTGTCTTTAAAATGGTCCTTGCTGAAAAAGCCCTCAAAAATGCTTTTGTAGGGGAGAGTAGAGAACCTCACCCTTCTTCCTGGTTAGTTGCCAGAACAGGGGATTAAGCTACATCTTGCTTCCATCCATTGACAGGAGACATCTTACAGAGATTCCAGTGAGTCAGAGGGAAGGGCAGGCCTCGGGCGGTCAGATTGTTGGGATTAGGTAAAACACAATACTAAGGGAGCTGCATTTCCCTAAAAAGTACATTATTCAGAACGAAAAGACAGAAAGAATGTCAGGTCATTACACAAATTTTATTGAAGCTACAGAAAGTGAAGAATGATTTCTCTGTGCTTGGTCCCTTATATAAAATACTTGGTGTTATTTAAAATGTAAGGGAGGACAACATCAACACTAACAGTCCCAGGCCACGAAGGCCTAAGGCCTTACTGCACCCACTCAGTTTCTTCATTGTGCATGGATTCAACCAAGTCTAGGAACTCTAGTTTCTATAATAATACTTCTAGAACATGCTCTTTCTTAAATCTTCAGTGCCCTTCTTGCTAATACAATGTGTTTGCAGGCCTGTGCAAGGGTCCTTCATCATTTGGGACATATTCATGCAAAATTCCTAACTAGAAAATAGGAAATCTGGTATCTTCAGAAATTTGAATGTTTCTGGTTGCTAACAAAATTCAGTGAAAGAGTATATACGTGTCTTCGCATGACAGCTGAAGTCAAAATTTAGCTACATCAAAAAAATACTGTTTAAAGATTCCTTTAGCTTCTACATAAGGTGCACATGAAACAAATCAATGTTGTGTTTAGACTTACCTCTCATTCCTAAAACAGCTCATCATATACATGTAAGTACTCCAAAACTAAAACCCAAAACAGTTCTTTCTGGTCCAAGAGACACTCACAACTTCTACTAAAAAAACAAAACAAAACAAAACAAAACAAAACAAAACAAATTGTTGTTTATTGAAAATTCAAACTTGACCCAGAAGGCCTGTTGGCTTTAACTGATAACACTACTTATAAGTAGCTCGGTTTTAGGTCCAACGCTCACTTCTACAGTTTTCTCAATTTTCACAGTGTTGTTTGAAAACTGAATACCATCATGTTAATCTCATATTTAAAATGAGAGTTTTCAGTGTCTTAGAATCCAGTACTCAGTTCGTACTAAGTCTTACAAGATTTATAATGACTAAGGGTTGTATCACCTCCTCTAGCTATCTGACTTCATTTTAGCCATCTTGTGGTTACAACAAACTTGTCTAATATAGTGAGCTTTTATTTCCTTTCAGTTTGTTCATAACACTGCCCATCAGTACAAAGTCCCCAAACTACCTCCTTCTAGGTAAATGGATTAACTGACAGTCATCTAATACAACTGCACATTCTATCCCAGCCCATGCAGAGCACTCAGTGAATAGAAGGTCTAAGGGAGAGACGAAGACTTAAAAATTCACCACTACTCAGTGATTAAACCCAGAATGGTTCCTGTCTAAAAGAACTGCAGGGACAAAAAATGGAAAAGAGACTGAGGGAAAGGAGGTCCAGTGACCCGCCCAACTTGGGATCCAGCTCAAGGGGAGGAGGCTCCAAGGCCTGATAGTATTACTGATGCTGTGGTGTGCTTACAGACAGGAGGCTAGCATGGCTGTCCTCTGAGAGGCCCAAGAAGCAGCTGAAAGAGTCAGATGCAGATACTTACACTGAACCAATGGACAGAAGCCAGACACCCCTATGGTTGAATGAGAGAAAGGCTAGAAGAAGCTGAGAGGAGGGCAACCCCATAGAAGACCAGAAGTCTCAGCTAACCTGGACCTCTGAGATCTTTCAGACACTGAGCCACCAACCAGGCAGCATACATGAGCTGGTCCTAGGCCTCTGACAAATACACAGCAGAGGACTCCCTGGTCTGGCCTCAGTGGGAGAAGACCCACCTAACCCTCAAGAGACTTGAGGCCCAAGGAAGTAAGGAGGCCTGATGGAGGGGTGGGAGGTGGGGACATCCTCTTGGAGACAAAAAAATAAAAAAATAAAAATATGACAAGACAAACCAAAACAAAAAACAAACCAAAACAAAAAACAAAACCAAAGAAACAACACAGGCCATGATACGCTAATCTAACCAGTGATCCTGGTGATCCTACTATTCTTACTTGTTCTGACCAGGAGAGCAGTAGAAAATAGTAACAAAATCCAAGTCGCCCACTACTATGAAACACTATGGGCAGGACTCTAAAAGTTCCACAAAATGACTTATGTCTGGAAATTTCACTTTTCTAAATACAAAAAGTTAGTGATGATATTTTCTTAATATTCTATAACTTCTAGTCTTAGAATATAAAATAAAAGAATAAAAAGAAAATGCTAAGGTAGTTTACTACACACATTGAGATAGATGATAGATGATAGATAAATAGATAATAGATAGATAGATAAATAGATAGGTAGATAGAGGCAGACAGACAGACAAATAGACACAAAGAGAAACAGAGAAAGAAACAGTTTAAGAGAACCTAGAGGGGGAGCATTTCCCGTAGCAGCCGCACACTAACCTGATGATTCAATGACACAGCAGACCTGAAAGTAGATCATTAAATGCTGAGACCCAGAACAGTGGAAAGGCAGGACAATGTTTTCTTTTAAAAATCTCTTATAAATTCTATATCCACTATCTTACACATGGATACACTGCTGCAAAACACGGTATTGGTCCCCTGAAAAGCTATAGATAGAGTGTAATGTTACTAGAGCATTTGCCTAGCAAACCCAGGTCCTAAGTTAGTTTCCTAGTTCTAAAAACAAAAATGAAATAAAAAAACAACAAACAAAACAAAATAAAACAATCACACACACACACACACACACACACAGTTTCTACAATTAAAGTGATTTTTTAAAAAGATCTGGTACTTAATATGTTCTCCCAATTAATACCCTATAAAACAGTCCAATTAAAATAAGTAACGGTTGATATTAACCATAACAACATCATGTGAAGCCAAAGAAAATACACACAGCATAAACTGCCACATAATCACAGGGAGATAATAAGAACAGGAACACATCAGACATTCTTGGGGGAGTGGTCTGCCTCATACAAGGCAATTCTGGCCTGAGGAAGAAGTTACACATGGCTTGGTGGAAGGCTACAAGCACCAAGCGAAGACAGTTTCAGCAAAAAGGAAGTGTGCACAGGAGTCCCTGGGTCTCTCTGGACCAGGCAAGCACATGCCTAAGATGGCTCAGAGGTACTACTGTTGAGTGGCATTTTAGTGAAAACTCTTTGCTGCTTTCCAGCTATGTTTGTAAATTTTTTAAGCAATTACTTTTAATTTATTTAATTTAAAAAAAGTGAAAAGTATTGAGAAACTGATTATCATTATATATTTTCCAAAATGTAAGCCAGTGTACTTTAGCCAATGCAGGACCACAGGATAGGAAAGTGGCCACAAATATAATGTGCCTGCTATCTCTTCTTTGAAATGGCATTTTGTAAACTTTCTAGTATCTGACACATCCAAATTATAGATAGCCTCAAATTTGAGAAAAAATGAGGACTGAAAATGGATAGTGCTTAACTAAGAGATGCAGAGAATAAAGGAAGTAACAAGAAGACTGGAATGACAACCTTTTAAAATCCTGCCCATCCTCCTTCACATCATAAAGCAGGAAAATGGCCGTCTGGCCTCTCAGTGGCTGAAGTGACTGTACTGCTACTGTCTGCCTGCCTCATGAAGCCTTTCACAAAAACAAGAAGAAAATATCTAAACAATTTCACAGAGGAACCAGCCACTACCTTCAGGGATGAGATGATGACATAGAGGCCCAACAGCCAGCCAGTACACGCAGGTCCACGGAGAGCCTGCACATAAGGGGAATTAAGACCTTTCACGAGTGGGCTTTGTACTCCTTCATCACTAATATCCCACAAGCAATCCAAGGTAACATCTGCCACCAGAAAAGGTACTTTGTCTATGCTGGCTCATCTTTGGAAGGCAGCAGCATGCTTGACAGTGACATATGATGAGGTTAGAGCAGGACAATCCATCTCCATTTTCTTGACAGGATGCCACCTCAGGCCATGCTGAGGGAGAGCAGGCCGTCTGCCCCCACTGCTCAGGTTGCCAGCATCTAGGATCAAGTGGCTGGGTGTCTGGCAGTGGACTCAGAGAAACAAAGACAGCCTTATCTCCTGGAATTCAAGGAACTTCATCCCCAAACCAAAATAACTGCTGAGTGGGCACTACTCAGTGACCCATGTCTGAGTCAGGCCTTGCCAGAGGGCACAGGGTCCATCACCCGCAGTCAAAGAGAAATGACATAGCCATTTTAATGGTGAGGAGGCCTTCTATTTGGGCTCACAGGGCTAAGAAAGATAAACCATAAAAGTACTACAGGAGCAAGCCATAAAGGCATAGAAAGACAACAGCAAACAAAGGCTTATGGCAGGATCTCATGAGGCAGGTGAGAGCCAAACAGCCCAGGTTTCCAAAGAAGTGCTTGCAGCAGCTGATTAAAAATTATACAGCTAAGAAAAATGATGTTGTTAGTGTTAGAACTATTTTCATTCTACTGTGCATTTCCACTGCACTTAAATTACAAGTCTTGATTTTTACATAAAATGGCCAATGTAAAACCCCAACAGAAGGTGTGACAGAATCGATGCACTGATACAGGTTATATACAAACACCATCACCAGCCTCATGATTTGTTCCACTTTTCAAGTTTCCACACATATAGTAATTAAAATGAGAATTAGAAATAATACAGAATAAAACTGAAGATGGGGGGAACAAATGATAAAAAACAAAACAAAGACCAGCTATAAACCTTCCTAGTAGGGAGTGAAGCAGTATTGTAAAGCACAGACATAAAATACTTTTCTGATTCCATTAACCAGTCAATCAACCAGAGACAAAATTTATTAACCATGGAGCTTTTCTTATAGAGAAGTTATTGTCTTCATCATGTTAAAGCAATAACAACTAATTACCCTTGGATCTTCACATGTGCAACGCATGGCAAATTAGAAAAACAAGTTTATCTCTCTGCATACAAACTTGAAGACCATCGTCAATCTTCTGACCTTCATATTTCTCTGATGGAAGAGGGCAGAAAGAGAATGTGCATTTCTGAATTATAATTTGCATGGTGATGCTGAGGATAGCAGCTAACGGGATACGAATTAATGGTACTGAAACACACTGGATCTCCCAGAAGGCTACTGCACAGAATTTGCATCTCCAAGCTCTTTCTTTAATAAAAGGGGCCTCTCTTAATTATTATTAACCTGGTAAATGAGGGTTAAATCTGAACTGGGTGTAAATTTTAGAAGCTTGGCTCTCTGCAAACCTTACTCTATATTAATGGTGAAGAAGGAACAAACACTTCAGCTGTGATTTCAAAAGCATTCTCTGGAGGAAGTGTTAAAGCAGACTATGTCTAGAAAGGCAGTAAATGCAACTGTTCATAGCACGAAGTGATGCTGTCAGCGAGAGGAAATGAACATTTCCAAGATTTACTTAATCACAGAAAGCAAACTTCTTATTTTTAAATCTGTTTCTCTCCACACATGTACTGAATCCTAACTGTCCTAAGAAAATTAGCTCTGTAGAGTCCTCTGAGATCAAGGACTGCTTAACCAACATGTCTTTGTGACAACTCTGATCTCACCCACAACACAGACACCTCCACCAGGGTGTAAAATACAGCCATATTGATGAGTTGAGTGCTCTGATGCATCATTATCCAAAACAAACAACATAAAGCAGATTTTTCCCTTTTTAAAAAATTACATGTAAAGTTTCTCATGAGGAAAGGAAAAAAAAAATCTGACCTTCTGTCACTGGCCACTGAACTTAAAACTGCTCCTGGGCCACTGGAAGCTTGCATTCTAAGTCTATTCTTGTCCTACAGGGTAAGACATCATGTATATCTATACTGAAAATTTTATCAACATATTAAATATTTAGCAAATAGAAATATTTATAGACTTAATTTGCAAAATACTTCACACACCTTATCCTCTCTAATCCTTACAATTCTTTGCAGAAATAAAAAAAAAAATTCCACATAATTTCCCCTCATAATAAATCTATCTTGGAAATAATCTAATGTGATGTTCCCATCCTGTAAAAGTAGAGCCCAAAGTCCAAACATAAGTAACGAATACTCAAGACCACATAGCTAGTTGGTGGCAAAACTGAAGCTAATGGGTTTCAGCTTACAACTCTCAGTGAAAGTAAAGGCAGGAACAATGTGAAGGAACAACGCACTGCCCTATCTTCTAGAATGAGAATGACTTATTCGCTCTCACAAAGGATTGCTCTGGGTCTAGAGGAATTGAGAAAGACCTACCTAATGAACTGCAGACCTAAGAATCAAAGACAATCTATTCTGTCTTGCTGAATTCTAATTCTTAAGCACAATGTAGTTGGCATATTGAGAACGGTCTGTTAGAGCAAGGGAGGCCTTTTAACCCACAAGGGAGAATGGCAGGGCATGGGCACTAAAAGTACCTCCTGCCAACTTATACAAGTTGGCATTCCAGCCATGCTTCTCTTTGTCCCACTCTTCATATCACACAGTGTCTATATGGGGTTGCAGGGGCACTACATACCTCTGTTCACTCCCAACCTTGCATCAGGAAGGAGTGAGCTAGAAACTGTAGTTGTTACCTCTATCAGTTTTAGCAAATTCAACAATCATATATCCTGCAAGTACTAAGTATCAGGCACTATACTAGGTACAAAAGAGCCAGGATGGAGAGGACAAACAGGATCCTTGGCTTACATAATGTACAGCCTGCTATTTTCCTGACCTCTATGAAATTTATATGGTAAAGCACACACTACTCTAATCTGGAACTGCCCCAAATTCAGGTGTGCTCCTTGCTGTGCAGCTCCCTACTGTGTGTCTGAATATTTGGTGAGACTAAGCTATAAAGCAGAAGCATGAAGCTGAGGGTGTAGTCCTTAGCATGGGATCAATGAGCCCACAGATGGACCACAGAACTCTGGGGCAGCTCACACTGGCCATGCTGGAGGCAGAGTAAAACCTTTTGGCATCTTGAGCTTGACCTTCAATGCTCAGGAATCTTAAGAAACACATTACAGTGGTTTATACACTACTCAGGTCTTTTGACATCACAGCACAGTGACTAATAACACTTATTAATAAGTATATTTAATAATACATCAAAGAGATTATGATTGGGGAATGATGTACCAAACAAAACAGAAAGTAGAGTATCTGTAGTTGGCTAGTAGTGATGGCGGACAAAGCTGCCACTGAACACTAAATTGTGAAATGTGGTAGCCAAGCTCACACCCCAATGTATTATCTTAAGTCACATGGGAACACATTTCCACGGAGGAAGGAAAATTGGAGGACTGAGATTCTGTTGCTGTCTATGGATTGCAAAAGGCAGGGGAATCTGAGTCGTGTGGTTGCTTTTAATATTACAGGACAGCTTACAATCAAAACAGTAAATCTTGGCTCTTTCTAGAAATGTCTACAATAAGAAACTAAACAGAATTATGACAGCAAAATTTAAGGAGCCTCACTATGGCCTGCAGTTAGCAAGCAGAGTAAGCTAAAATCCAAGAGCATGAAGTGAAGAATCCAGCCTGAGCTGCCTTTACAAACTTGGCATGTTCTCTTGACCAATGCACAGGGACTGAGCTACCATGGCTTCTTGATCCTTTGGCCTCCCCAACAAGGTTTTACCTTGTGTTGTCCTTGCCGAAGAGGAGAAACACTGTTCTTCATTACTGTCTCTTAGGCATTTTGTCCTGTGACTAGGACCTAAACTGAAGTGCTTTGGGGTAATAAACAAAGTAAGAAAGAATAGATCTTGAAGGAAAATATGTGTTGTCTTGGGAACCAGAGCAGAAAACAGGGGAAACTGGGTGGTTATGCATTCTGCATGACTTAAAATCATTTTGATTGACAACTTAATTACTGTAGAACATCCAACGATATAGGCTTGATTTATGGTACAAGCTAACAGTCTTTCCTTGTTTGCTTGGTTGGCTGAGGAAGATTTGGTCCTAGCTCTGGCACAGCTGTGATTTAAGGAACTCTCTTCACATAATGCAAAAATCAGAGACTGTAGATGAAGAAGGTAACATGGACCAAACACACGCTTTCTCTGCTTCTACTAGATTCTCCAAGGTTCTCTCTCTCTCCACTTCCTCACATTAGGAATATATTAGTTAGGTCATAAATAAGTCAAGCTCAGAGACTCTTGGAAGAATGACTGAAAAGAAACAAGTCAAGGGGAGCTATATACATGGAGTGGAGAAAATTCAAAATGGGTACAGTTACAGTAATCAGCACATATTTGGGCTAAGTGCCTGCAGTTCAGAATGATCTCTCTACAAAGGATCCTTAATCCCTAACATCCAGTAGAATGACCAGAAATAAGCAGGCTCATTAAAGTTTGCCTAACTAGCACACAGTGACTATTTCATTTGAGACAAAGAGACTCGAACACAATAATTTTACTGAATATATATGAAGAGATGAAAATAGTTAAAACTTTGCAGGAGCTCATGGTGACCAATACTGCACCCAAATGAATTCTTTAGGAAGTTAGAAAGAAATTTCATCTTTCCATTAGAGTGCATAAACAACAAGTAGTTTTCTGTTACTCTTATATCACAGGAGGTTCACTGAGATCTTAAATTTGTTTTGAATGTTGCCTTTGAGATTAGAAGAATCTCTACATTGCCTCCCTGGCTTGCAGATTAAGGATTATTAGGATAAGAGTGATGATGTGGAAGACGACAGGACCTTGTGCTTTTTCAGTAGTAAGCCAAAGTCAAGCTTAGCCAGCCATCGAAAAACAAAATAACAAAGCAAAACAAACAAACAAACACACTAAGATAATTCACGGTAATATATTGATTTTGTTAACTTCTTGTTCAGATATTCATATGGAAAAGTGTTTGGGAAATAGTGGGTTACAGTAAAATGATAGTTATGTAATATACATTTGGTTTCATTATTTGGTGTTTTTGATGTTTTAAATCTTTAAATAATTTAGGAAGTTGAATACACAACATAAAAATGGGAAATAAAATATATAGACATATATGTATGGCAATGATCATTGTAAAAGAAAAGAAAACCAATAATTTCCAATAGTTTTACATCTATCCACTTGACTTTGTATGAGAACATACAGGAATTTTGTATTTCCAGGTTACTGCTTAGGGAGGTTAAATAAGCTATTGGTTCAGACTCAAATCACCTCCATTAGACTATTCTCAACCTCTTGGAATATCAAGGTTCCTCCTGGAAACACAAATCTAATCAATTTCTATTGTCTAGGAAGTCTACTACATCTGCTCTCAGCCAGTGTCCAGCACAGCACTTTGCAGAGCTGGAGCTCTACATATATTTTGTTGAATAAATGGACAGGTTCTGAATTAACTTCTAACACCAAATCTCAGATTATAGTGTTGGCAACTGTTGTGGTTCTTGTGTTTGAGCACTGATTAGGAAAGCTGTGGAGCTGTGCTGGTGAAAATGAGTGTCTTGGTCAGGGTTTCTATTCCTGCACAAACATCATGACCAAGAAGCAAGTTGGGGAGGAAAGGGTTTATTCAGCTTACTTCCACATTGCTGTTGATCACCAGAGGAAATCAGGACTGGAACTCAAGCAGGTCAGGAAGCAGGAGCTGATGCAGAGGCCATGGAGTGATGCTCTTTACTGGCTTGCTTTCCCTGGCTTGCTCAGCCTACTCTCTTATAGAACCCAAGACTTCCAGCCCAGGGATGGCACCACCCAGAAGGGGCCCTACTCCCTTGATCACTAATTGAAAAAATGCCCCACAGCTGGATCTCATGGAGGCACTTCCCCAACTGAAGCTCCCTTCTCTGTGATAACTCCAGCCCGTGTCAAGTTGGCACACAAAACCAGCCAGTACAGTGAGTCTCTGGGAATGGGAGGAAGCTCGAGATCTAATAGCCTGGCCCTACTTCCTGTCTACCCCTCTGCTTCCTACTGCTGATGTAATGTGACCAGAAGCCTCACACTCCTGCTGCCGTGCCTTCCACTTCTATGGACTCTATCACCACAAACTGTAAGTCAAAATAAGCCTTTCCTCCATCTAGTTGCTTCTTATCAGGTATCCGATGATAGCAAAATGCAAAGTAACTAATACAGAAATGCAAGATGAAATCTATGCACAGCGGAAAGACCCAGAGATCACTGTTAAATTTAAAAGTACAGAAGTAAAATAATATTATTTTAACTATATTAGAAATAAAATATCATTTTATCTATATTAAATACATAATATATTAAATAAAATAAAAAATAAAAGTACAATCATGCATTCTTAATACTCTACCTTACAGGTACTTGGCTTGAAGGCCTGCCAGTAAGAGCCACTTCAGGAACACACCTTTCAGAGGTTGACAACCTAGGCAGTGGTTACTACTTTAAGAGAACAGTGGAGCTACTGGGTGATTTCTTATAAAAGCATCAAGCTGGGAAGTAGACAGTCATTAGCTATGGATCATAACTTCCAGAATAACCCAAGAAGTTTTGAAGACAATTACCAAGAAGCATAACTAATTTTTATATTATACTAAATAGCATCTTCACATTTATACAAGTTGCAAACTCTAGACAATATTCAAACCATCTGCAGAAGACATTCCAAATGACAGGATCTAAGCTTACTGCTACTCTTATTCTGAGGACGGTAAGAAAGGTAACACAGCATTTACCATCCAGTGAAATAAGCCCCTTCATGTATTAGCTTATTTAACCTAGCTTCATTCCTACAATATTAGGCATTATTCCCATTTTATAAATAATATTGTAAAACACAAAATAATTTGCCAGTGTGGTCAATCTAATAGAAAGAGATAAAATGTATCTATTCTGTCAAGCTGACCAAGATGACACTATGCTAGCAGAGTATCTCAGCTCACACGATTAAGACTGACTCCTCTCTGTGCACTGGATCTATGAAGATGGCAGCACAGGCTTCAAGAGTCATTCAGTACACACTCACATTCCATCATGTCCACATTTTCTTTCAGGACTTAGACTCTTCCTCCAAGGACTTACAGACAAAAAGGAGAAACTATCTCTCATATAAACCAGTGGGTAGGAAGATGTAAGTGCTAATTAACTTGTCAGTGGGCTGCTTTTATATGCCTCTGTCTAACTATTTGAATTTTATGTATCCATTCTTTAAGATTTTTTTTATAGACCATTGAGCTTCTGAAGTAAAAAATGAAGGGGGTGGTATAGGGAAAGGCACAGAATAGAATTTCTTTTTAACTGAAATAAATGTCCATGGAAAGTTTTCTTGACAGATAAATTACTGCCAGTCAGAAATGAAATGTTAAATCCTCAATTAGTGAAGCTCAGGGGCTCTTTAATATATAGAAAAGATTCTCCTGGCTGATGCTAGGTTTATTAGTAGGGTGTCAGGCTGTGCAATGGTTAGTCTCCAGGGAAATGCTAAGGCCCTTCAACAGTGTCTCCATTACTTCCCACTGGTGTGATAAAACATTGTAACTAATGCGACTTATAGAAGAGACAACTGATTTGGGACTTTCAGTTTCCAAAGTTTAAGTAGAGTCAGTCCATGAACATGATGGCTAAGAGCATGGCAGGCAAGCAGGCAGGCAGGTGTGGTGCTGGGTCAGTGGCTGACTGTTTATATCTTGATCCTCAATCACCAGGTAGGGAGGGCTAAATGGGAATAGCATGGGGTTTTGAAACTTCTAAACTCACCCCAAGTCACGTACTTCCTCCAACAAGGCCACACCTCCTAATTATTCCCAAACAGTTCCACCAATCAGGGACCAAGTATTCAACCATGGGGATGATTCTCATTCAAACTCTCACAAGTAGTCTCAAGTTGAATGTTGATGCTAGTTTTATTAGCAGGACAGTCAGGTCCTGCACCCTAGTTAACTCTGAAGTTACTCCAATACTAGATTGCCTTCCAGCCAAAAGACTGGCTCTTGAGAACTGGAAACTTCTTTGACATAGTTAGCAACTAGTGTGCTCCCACCTCTTAAGAGGATGACCTCTGCATTCTTAATGGAGAACTGCCTCTGCACTGAGGACATGGACTCTCCTGAAGATCCCACAAAAAGCTGTTCATTCATCTAAATACAAACTACTTGAGGATCAGGTTCTAAAGGTGACATTTTTTCACTCTGCACGATTCTTGCCAGAACATTTCTCTTCTTCTCAGTCTTATGCTCCACTGTTTCTCCCTCTATCTGCTGTGCCTCTTAGCTTTATAGAAACATAATGACAAAGTCCATCAATCTTTGTCTACCTATCACTCATCATGCCTTCTCTCCCTGTGAAACTGACGGGAATCTATCTTAAGCCTCTTCCCTCTTTTCCTCCTAACACAAAGATCACTCACTCTTTCTTCAATGCAAGAGTATGGCTTTGTCCTTGGCTTCAGTAATCAATTATGATTCACCTAGCCGGTGCATATGCTTCTATCCTTCTAGCAAATAACTGGTTAAGACATGAATTATGTGAATGAATTTTGGCTAATTAGATGCAAAAACATATACTAGGTACTTTCTAAGAAGAGTTTTTCACTACTGAGTACTTCCATACCTGCATGAAATATCCAGAATTATACCAGTTTCTGAAATGTAAGAAAGTAAAGCAATGGTTTTACTTTTAAGAAATTGTATGATATATATGCATATTAATGTATAAGTGTAGTCACCTGTGTACCATAGTGTATATGTGGAGGAAAAAGGACAACTTCAGGTGTCAGCTCTCACTTTCCACTTCTTTTTTTGAGACAGGGTCTCTTGAATTCTGCCATATGCCAAAGTAACTGGTTCACAGACTCTGAGGACACTTCTACCTCTGATTTCAATTTTGCTGTAGGAGATCTGAGATTACAAATACATGCTGCTGTGCCTGGCTTTCACTTTGGTTGCAAGGGTTCAAATTTGGGTCTTCATGCTTGTATGGTAAGTACTTTACCCACTAAGCCATCTCTGAGTTTGCAAGACCCATGGCCATGCCTTCTGGACTCTAGTTTGTGTGTTTTCAACTTAGCAAGCCAACCACATTTGTGTAGGTACCCTTTCTTTTCTTGCTTTACAGACTGACCTGGAATCTGTCTGTCCCTAGTAGGTTCTCATAGATCTTTTCCTTTCTCTAAGGATGACATTTATTCAGCAAAGCAGTCTTGCTTTGTCTCTTTTCTAGTTTCTAACTCCATTCTCAAAGATGTCTGTTTTGTCTAGCTTCTTTTTAATAACATTGGAACGAGTGTTCTTCTGCCCATTAATCTATGGTGTATATAGTAGCAGACTCATATAAATATCTAAGACTTTTTAGAGGTAATTTTTTTTCATTATACAAATGATATATACATCTTTATTACAGAAAATGTTTAGGGAAACTAAAGTACATCAAGCAATTAAAGGCTTGAGAGATGGGGCTAGTTCAGTACTACAGCACTTGCCTAGCATAGGCAAGACTCTGGCTTCCAAATCAGCACTGGAAAAAATATAATCAATAGTCAAGGATTTCACCTTCATTTAAACAATGCAAAACAGGGATGGAAATTCAAATCACTAGGCAGAAAAAGAACAGAGCAGATGCTGAAAATCACAAGTGTCTCACTGGATACTTAGTGATGCACTGTTGTGACCAAAACATCTGACTCAACCAATTTAAGGGAGATACAGTTTATCTGAGGTTTCATTTGAGATTTCCATCTCACCTATTGGGAAAAACATGGTAGCATTCACAACAGCAGAGGCAAGTAGTAGAGACACCTCAGGTCATAGGAGAGCAAAATGCAGAACAATCCTGGAATCAAGAGTCACCCTAAAATCTTTAAAGCCTACCCCTAGTGATCTACAAGTGTCGAGTTCAGTGTCTCAAAGGAATATATCACCATCTGAGAAAGAATAAAACGTGAGCTTGTGGTGGACATTTCAGATTAAAACCATAAAACACACAGAATTACATGCTTATGGAAAGGAACAAGCAGAGAAAAGAGCTACCACAAATAGACATAATAATTTGTATAGGATCAGTTGTACCTACTGTTTCCAACAAGCAGGACAAAAGACCTTCCACTTTCTAGCATGTTGGACCCAACCCTTCAAAGGGATTTGCTTTGGAATTTTGCTTATTGGGCTGAGAGAAAAGGCCACTATGGACTGTATGAATGCTTTAGAGCAGCCTTTGACTGTATACAACCAATTTCAATGTAATTTTATGTTGGACCATGAACGGCAGTATGTGTTCTCGTTGAGTGAGGCTTACTCTGGAGACCCAGTAGAAAATTCTACAAGGGACAGAACCATAAGCTATGTTCTCAGACATTAAGCACCTGACACTACAAGCTCTCAACTCCATAATCCTGTGGCTATTAGTCACATAGGCAATGCCCAAGCTCCTGGTATTTTGGCTAGACTCTACCCCCACAGTTACCTGGCTACAGCCATGTATGCCCCGCCCCACAGTTACCTGGCAATAGCAAGGTAGCCCAGCCCACTATAAAAGGGGCTGCTTGGCCCCTCCTCTCTCTCTTAAGCTCTTGCTGTTACTCTTACCTCTTGCCTCCCCCTCCCTTTCCCCTCTCTCCATGAGGCTATGGCTGCTCTCTGCTTCTTTACTCTTCTCACTCTCTCTGTCTTTCTATAATAAATGCCTTAAAACCATGAACCATATCTGCTCAACAGAATCTGCTGTGTTGGAGCAATGGAGCAGGGTTCCCTCTAAGAGCCTTGCGCCTAACCCAGGAGGCCTCCCTGTGCTCCAGGCACAGCCACCAGCCAAACCAAGCAGCCTGCCAAACTAGCCGCCTGAGCTAGCCAGACTCTCTCCTCTCTATGGTAAACTGCCAGAGCTCTCCCCCTATCCTCCTCCTTTTGGGCCCCCTGGCTAGAGTGTGCCCAAAGATCTGTTCTCAGCTCTTCCACGACATACTGTGGTCTAGGATGTCCTAGAGCGAGAACCTATTGTCCCTAGCCTCCATGTAGTCCAGGACCCCCAAACCGGCTCTTCTGCGGTACCCAAGAGTTGGAGCCTAGACTGCACCTTTCCCACCCACCCCGCACCGAAACGGGGTTCTGCAGCCTTGTGAGGCCCAACACTAGTCCTGCAGTGGTTCCATGGAGTCCTGCAGCAGTCTCCCTGAGCTCTGGTGGGACGCGGGTCTCTCTCACCCCTTTATTTCCCCATATCCAGCGCCCCACAATTTTAATCTTTTAAATTAAAACACCAAACAAGGTGAAATTTAAAATCTCGGGAATTCAGTAAATAATGATAAAAATGTAAAGCATTAAAAAAAAAATGTAACTTAGAACCAGTGGGAAAAACTAATCAGGGAATAATGCTGAAAAACACGCAGATATCGGAAGTATCTGAATAGCAATTATTAAAATGTTCTATATGTCAAAGAAGATAAACAGCCTGAGAATTGTGGGAAGGCAACCAGAAGGGACCAAAAAAAAAAAAAAAAAAAGAAAAAAAAAAGTGCTAAAGCAGAGCTGGGGATGAAGCTCAATGTGGAGTGTCTGCCTAGTGTGGATAAAGCTCCTGGCTCCTGGTTCCTCCTTATGAATAAACACAACAGACCCAAATGGAGTTCATAGAGAATTAGCAAGAGAAGCACTGGAAATGAGAAGTGAATATAAACTCATATTTACTGCAGATTACAATTCCTGACAAACTATTATCAAAGCACCTACAGCAGTCAAAAGCATCCAAAAGCATCCAAAGGCATCCAAAATCAAGCATATCAGGAATAAAAGTGTTTAATAAGTAAATGGAGCACTAAAAACCCAGAAGACACTGGAAAGCTGAAAAGAGGTTACAACATTTTAAAGTATTCCTTGTGAAAAAAATGGAAAAAAATACTTGCACATATTGACTCTTAGTTATTTCCTAAAAGTAAACAAGGAGCTACAACTAATAAGCCATATGTCACACAAAATTTAACAAAAATCAATACAAAGTGAGACAATGGTGAAGGGAAAATGATATAAGATACAGAAGAGAAAAAGTAGAAGGCAGCAGGAAGGGTTCAAGGTTAGCCTCAGATACAGGGTGAACTGGAGTGCAGCCTGGGCTGTGAGTACATCCACCTGGTTTCAAACAAAATAAATCCAAATAAACCTCAGCCAAAACAAAAACAAAAAAACTCCAAAAAACCAAAAATCCAAAACCAAAAAAACCAAGCTGACCACCAATAACAAAATAAGAATATAGGAGGTTTGCTGGCAGTACCAATGAACTGTCATTTAGTGGACTTATCACACAGCTACTTAGAACACATAATATACTTTTTTTCAAGAGTACCTAGACTATTTAACAAACTAGGCCATTAAAAATAATCTCAGGATATTAGTAACAGAGTTGAAATTACACACAGAGTTGAAATTTGTTTTAGTTCTCTGACTAAACACATGGAAACTAGAAACTAAAACAGAATTTGTACAAAATTTCTAAATCTTGGGGAAGTATGCCACAACCGTCTAAGTAACCAATAGATCAAATCTGAAAAACCAATGTGTTCATAATTGTATACGTCCCAACTTTACTAAAATAATATGAAATAAAAGTTAAAAATTAAAAGCAAAAATCACTCCCCAAAATAAGAAAACCTAAAGTTAATGTGAAAAATACTGAACTGAGTAAAAACTTAAAATTAATATAACAAGCTACTTATAGTGGCAGATAACCACATTTCCAACACTCAGGAGACTGATGAAGTACGTTTGAGCCAGGCTTGGACTACTATATGGGGAGACACTGTTACAGACATCAAATCAAATCAAAATAAAAATACTGATACAACTAAGCTGATAAAAACTTAAGAGTTGTGTTATTCAGGGATTCTACTGCTGTGAGGAGACAATATGACCAAGGCAACTCTTATAAAGGAAAACATTTAATTAGGAACTGGCTTACAGTTCAGAGATTTGGTCCATTGTCATCATGCAGGGGAGCATGGCAGTATTCAGGCAGACATGGTGTTGAAGACATAGCTCAGAGTTCTACATCCAGATCCAAAAGCAGCAGGAAGAGAGAGTGACACTGGGCCTGGCTTGAGCTTCTGAACCTGAAATCGTACTTCCTCCAACAAAGCCACATCTACTTCAACGAGGCCATAGCTTCAAATAGTGACAATGCCTATGAACCTTTTGGGGCCATTTTCTTTCATACCATCACAAGAGTAAGTCCTAATATTAAAATTTCATATCAAAACAGATAAAATCTTCGAGTACCTAAATATCTACCTTACTTTTAAGATAACAACAAATTAGCAAGCAAAGTATTAATATACATTTTTAAATGGTAACAGATAAACACTAGAGAGAGCAAGAAGGAAATGAAACTATAGTGCTGGTAAAATGTGGTTTCCTGGACAGTAGTTATGGAGAAAGTGTAGACGTTTCTTTCAACACCGAAAAGAACCACCCTATGATCTACTCCAGAGAAAATTAAATCTTTTCCAGAGTTTTTTCTTGTTCATCACAGTACAGAACAGCTAAGACAGGAGCTCCAACTCTGTCATCACTGGGCGAGCAGGTAAGGAACAGTGGCTTCCCTATACAATGAGCGCTAAAAGGCCTTTATATACAACAAACACAACCATTCATGACAGGATGGAAAATTTGGAGGCCTTTATGTTAAGTGAAATAAACAAAGCACAGAAAGACAAATACTGTATAATTTCTCTTGAGTGTGGACCTAGAAAAGCCAAATTCAAACGTGAAGAATGAAAAAGGCAAGGGATGGTAGCTAGGAGAGCAAAGACACCGGAAAAGTATAGATCAAAGGACTAAAAATTCCAGTTAAATGGCAGCAGGTTAAAGAGATTTATGTACAACATGGTGACTATGACAATATGCTATATTCTTGAAAAACTGCTGACAGGAGATCTGAAGTGTTTAAAAGGTGTGGAGAAATAAACAATTTATCACCTCAATTTAGCCATTCTACAACAAACACATATTCGAAATATGTTGTGATGAAAATTAATACAACTAAGAAATACATGACAGTTTCTTTGGAACCTGAACTGCACTAAGCTGTAGTCTAACTGATATACAAGACGCTTTGCTAGGTAGCTGTCACCTCAAGGACTTGGAGGACATCATGGTCCCTGGATTCCTAGCCACCTCACAAAATTGAGTGGCTTCTGTTGTTTGTCAAGCATCACAGCATTCCTGCACCCAATGGCAACTTACTGGTGACCAAAGGCCCCAATGCTGCCCCACTGAGGATCTGCAGAGCTCCTCCTTTGACTCCCCAGCTGTCTCATCAGCCTACACCCCCCATCTGTTGGGGTTTGGATTCTTATTTTTGCTGGTGATATAGTGCTGCTGTATTGCAGTTAAACAATATTTGTAGATGAAAGCCAAGCGACACATAGCAGCTTCTGTGCTGCTGCTCTCTCAAAACCACAGATGGATGCTCTGTTGTCCAGTGCAGGGCAAGCTGTGTCATGAAGGTACCTAATTGTACAGATGTTTATGATAATATGTTATGATGGCTGGAAGTGGAAATCCTTATAAATGCTATTTAAAAGACCACCAAAGGAAACAAACTGAGCAGTTACTCTAAGTGGCCAAGGGAGGGAAGAAATTGAACAGTCCTACCGAGCTGCAACACCTTTGAAACACTACAATTACCAGCATAGCAAGATAAGGAACACCTGTGTAATTGGACTTAAGTCCCACTCAACAGAAGGAAAATTATTCTAACACTGGAAACCTAGGCAGCTTCCTAGAGTCAGTAAGGTCCATGACATTAGAAAAGAAACTCCTACTGCTTTTTTGTTAGACCAGCATAACTCCATACTACATTCTAAATCTTATCCTTAGACCACAGATAAATGTATCTACCAATTCTCATCAAGAAGCCTCTCTACATAGCAAATGGAAGCCATTGAAGTAAACCATAACTGGACATAATGGTCAACAGACTGAGGGAGCAGAGCCAAAAGGGATACACCTATAAGACTGTTTATACATCTATGGCTTAGGGAACATGGAGGAAAAGGAGCAGAAAGATAGTAAGAGGCAGAATACCAAGGGGTCTGCTGTGAAATTTTCTCCTAGAGAAAGCTAAACAAGATGAAAACTATGGCATTATCAAATGGCCATGTTAAGAAGGAATGGAATGGGGAACAACTCATGGAATCACACTTCTACACAATTAACTACAGGCCGCAGTGACTGTTGGGAGAAGAGTTAGCCTCTCCTCGGAATGAGCTTCCTTACTGGTTGGCCAGTACAATGTAGGAAACTTTCAAGCCATATAAATACCATAAACAAAAATATACACACAGCAGGTTGTATTTACACACACACACACACACACACACACACACACATATATATACACAATAACAATTTAAAAAGAGGCTATCAACTTGTAAGGTGCAGGTGTCATGGAAGGGGTAAAATGGAAGGTAAATGGGAGGGGGCTGGAGGAAGAAAAGGAAGGGGGAAAGAGATATAATTACATATCAATTAAAACATATTTTAAAAAATCAATATAAAAGTAAAAATAAAATGTCCTGCAGGATACATTTCCCATCTAGATATTTTCTGATACTATGAGAAACACTGATTCAACAGGCCTAAAAGTATTTGGTTTTTTTTTTCACATCAAAGACAAACCAAGTTTATAAAACAAGCAGGCAAAGATGGTTCACAGACTCACGTTCACATTCTCTGACATCCAGGTTGAACTGCTGTAATGCTCCCAGAGTGAGTTGCCGTACTTCTGCTTCTAGCAAAAGCTGCATTAAGGATGTGGCTAAATGCTTGCAAGCTGACATACAGGCTGTCTGGGCCACCTTTCCCTGAAATACAAACATGTAAAGCAGAAAGTTATTGAGTTAAAACCAAATGCCATCTAAATCTATTTATTCATTTGTTTATTTTACATATTTAAAACAGAATTGCAGCTATGCCTGAATGACTTCAGACTTGCTATATAGTCTTGAATTTCTGATCTTACTGTCTCAACCTCCAAAATGTTGATGTTGTAGGTGGGCACTACTATGCCGAAGTTACGTGGTGCTGGGGTCAACCTGAGGTCTTTATGTACTCTAAGCAAGAACTGTACCAATTGTGGGCATTCCTAGATATGAAAGTTTAAATAACGTATTCTTTTTTCCAATTGGAATTTCTTTAAGGTTCTCCATTACGATACTTGCACATCTTATAGCCTTGGAAGTATACATATGTTAACAGCAGTTAATTTAAATATTGGCTCCATCCCATCAGTCATGGCAATTAAACAGTAAGCTATATTTACAAAACCCAACTATGGAGCTAAGAAGCATATTATTTTAAAATTAACAGTACAGGTGCAATACTCCAAAATGGTTAATAAACTGAGTAAGAATATTAAGAGGAAATAAATATGAAAAAAATCTTTTTCAAAAAATCTTTATAAATTTTAGCAAGTCTCTAGATATGAACCATGACTCTATGACTTGTCAGTAAACTCAAAGGAAAAAAGGCCTCTCAATTGTCATTATAAAAGTGAATTTTGTGGGCTTGGTTCCTTCTGGTCTACACCAGTCTCCCTTGGGCAAAAACTTGGCGGCCAGTACCACAGTCCCCAGAGCTTGGTTAAACCAGGATCTCAGGGTCACAGAGACAGCTTGACACCCAAGAACTTTGACACACACCCAGAATCTCAGGATCACAGGATCCCAGAATCACAGGATCACATAGAAAACTGGACTCAGAGAAGGTCGGACTCAACTAAGATTACAAGAAGGACAGGCTCCAGTCAGATATAGAGAGGGCAGAGAGCACTAGAGATAATCAGATGGCAGGAACCAAGCATAAGAACAGAAGCATAGAAACAAAGGTTACTTGGCATCATCAGAACCCAATTCTCCCACTATATTTGGATCCAAAGTCATTTCTCATGATGATGGTAGAAGACTTTAAGACAGACATAAATAACTCCCTTAAAGAAATACAGGAGAACACAGGTAAACAGATAGAAGCCCATGAAGAGGAAACACAAAAATCCCTTAAAGAATTACAGGAAAAAACAATCAGGTGAATGAAATGAACAAAACCATCCAAGAACTAAAACTTCCAAACATCTATGCTCCAAATGCAAGGGCACCCACATTCATAAAAGAAACTTTACTAAAGCTTAAAACATACATCACACCCCACACAATAAAAGTGGGAGACTTTAACATCCCACTCTTTGAAATAAACAGATCATGGTAACAGAAACTAAACAGAGGCACAATGAAACTCACAGAAGTTATGAACCAAATATACCTAACAGATATTTATAGAAGATTTCATCCTAAAGCAAAATAATATACCTTCTTCTCAGCACCTCATGGCACCTTCTCCAAAACTGACCATATAATTGGTCACAAAACAAGCCTCAACAGATATAAAAAGATTGAAATAATCCCATGCATCCTGTCAGATCACCATGGACCAAGGTTGGTCTTAAATTCCAACCAAATCAAAGTAAAGCACACATACACAAGGAAACTGAACAACTCTCTACTCAATAACTTGGTCAAGGAAGAAATGAAGAAAGAAAGACTATTTAGAATTTAATGAAAATGAAGACACAGCATACCAAAACTTATGGGACACAATGAAAGCAATGGTAAGAGGAAACCTCATAGCTCTAAGTGCCTCCAAAAAGAAACTGGAAAGAGCTTACACTAGCATCTTGACAGCACACCTGAAAGTTCTAGAACGAAAAGAAGTAAATACACGCAAGAGAAGTAGACAGCAGGAAATAATCAAACTAAATTGGAAAATCTGGATAAAATGGACAATATGCTAGATACATACAAGGTGCCAAAGTTAAACAGGATCAGATAAACCATCTAAACCATCCCATAACCTCTAAAGAAATAGAAGCAGTCACTAATAGTCTCCCAACCAAAAAATAAAGCTGAGGACCAGATAGGTGCAGTGGAGAATTCTATCAGACCTTTAACGAATACTTAATACCAATACTCTTCAAACTAGTCCACAAAATAGAAACAGAAGGTACACTACCCAGTTCATTCTATGAGGCCACAATTAGGCTTATACCTAAACCACACAGAGACCAAATGAACAAACAGAACTTCAGATCAATCTCCCATATGAATATGGATGCAAAAATACTCAATAAAACTCTTGCCAACTGAATCCAAGAACACATCAAAACGATCACTCACCACAATCAAGTAGGCTTCATCCCAAGGATGCAAGGATGGTTCAATATACAGAAGTCCATGAATGTAATCCATTACATAAACAAACTCAAAGAAAAAAACCAAGTGATCATTTCATTAGATGCTGAAAAAGCATTTGACAAAATTCAGCATCCCTTCAGGTTAAAAGTCTTGGAAAGATCAGGAATTCAAGGCCCATACCTAAACATAGTAAAATCAATATATCGCAAACCAGTAGCCAACATCAAACTGAATGGAGAGAAACTTGAAGCAATCCCACTAAAATCAGGGACTAGACAAGGCTGCCCACTCTCTCCCTATTTCATTAACATAGTACTTGAAGCTCTAGCTAGGGCAATTAGGCAAGAAAAAGAGGTCAAAGAGATACAAATTGGAGAGGAAGAAGTCAAAGTATCACTATTTGCAGATGATATGATAGTATACTTAAGTGAGCCCAAAAATTCCACCAGAGAACTCCAGAACCTGATAAACAACTTCTGCAAAGTGGCTGGATGTAAAATTAACTCAAACAAATAATATTACATACCTTGATGTAACTCTAACCAAGCAAGTAAAAAATCTATATGATAAGAACTTCAAGTCTCTAAAGAAAGAAATCGAAGATCTCAGAAGATGGAAAGATCTCCCATGCTCATGGATTGCCAGGATTAATATAGTAAAAATGGCCATCTTTCCAAAAGCAATCTACAGATTCAATGCAATCCCCATCAAAATTCCACTCAATTCTTCATAGAGTTAGAAAGAGCAAATTGCAAATTCATTTGAAATAAGATAAAAACCCAAGATAGCAGAAACTATTCTCAACAATAAAAGAACTTCTGGAGGAATCACCATCCCTGACCTCAAGCTGTATTACAGATCAATAGTGATAAAAACTGCATGGTATTGGTACAAAGACAGGCAGGAAGATCAATGGAACAGAACTCAAGACCCAGAAATGAACCCATGCACCTATGGTCACTTGATTTTTGACAAAGATAAAACCTTCCAGTGGAAAAGAGACAGCATTTTTAACAAATGGTGCTAGTTCAGCTAGAGGTCAGCAGTAGAAGAATGGAAATCAATATATTCTTACCTCCCTGTACAAAGTTCAAGTCCAAGTGGATCAAGGACCTCCACACAAAACCAGATACACTTTAACTTATGGAGGAGAAAATGGGGAAAAGCCTCAAACATGTGGGAACAGGTGAAAAAATTCCTGAATAGAACACCAATGGCTTGGGCTGTAAGACCAAGAATCAACAAATGGGGCCTCATAAAGTTGCAAAGCTTCTGTAAGGCAAAGGACACTCTCAATAGTTCAAAAAGGCAACCAACAGATTGTGAAAAGATCTTTACCAATCCTACATCTGACAGAGGGCTAATATCCAATATATACAAAGAACTGAGAACCAAATTAACCCTATTAAAAATGAGATGCAGAGCTAAACAAAGAATTCTCAACTGAGGAATATCGAATGGCTAAGAAGCACCTAAAGAAATGTTCAACATCCTTAGTCATCAGGGAAATGCAAATCAAAACGACACTGAGATTCCACCTCACACCAGTCCGAATGGTTAAAATCCAAATCTCAAGTGATAGCAGATGCTGGCGAGGATGTGGAGAAAGGGGAACACTCCTCCATTGCTGGTGGGATTGCAAGCTGGTAAATCACTCTGGAAATCAGTTTTGCAGTTCCTCAGAAAATTGAACATAGTATTTCCTGAGGTCCCAGCTATACTGTAACTCCTGGGCATATAACCAGAAGATGCTCCAACATGTAATAAGGACACATGTTCCACTATGTTCATAGCAGCCTTAATTATAATAGCCAGAAGCTGGAAACAACCCAGATGTCCTTCAACAAAGGAATGGATACAGAAAATGTGGTACATTTACACAATGGAGTAGTACTCAGCTGTTAAAAACAATGAGTTCATGATATTCTTAGGCAAATGGATAGAACTAGAAAATATCCCGAGTGAGGTAACCTAATCATAAAAGAAAACACATGATATGCACTCACTGATAAGTGGATATTAGCCCAAAAGCTCCAAATAACCAGGATACAATTCACGGACCACATGCAGCTCAATAAGAACAAAGACCAAAGTGTGGGTGCCTTGGTCCTTCTTAGAAGGAGAACAAAATACTCACAGGAGCAAATATGGAGATAAAGTGTAGAGCAGAGACAAAAGGAAAGGCCATCTAGAGACTGTCCCACCTGGGGATTTCCCCCCATATACAGTTAACAAACCCAGACACTATTGTAGATGCCAAGATTGCATGCATGCTGACAGGAGCCTGATATGGCTGTCTGCTGAGAGGCCCTGCCAGAGCCTTACAAATACAGAGGCGGATGTGAGCAGCCAACCATTCCACTGAGTTGGGC